>LGRX02014501.1:0-13948 GCA_001247695.2 Cymbomonas tetramitiformis | reverse complement strand
AGGGAGTTTGAGGTTCGGTCGGACGGTCTGTCCAAGATCCAGGACTGGATGTTGAATCCGTCCATCTTTCAGTTCCTGGATCCTTGGATCGCTGGGGGGGTACTAGCACACCTGTGATCGGTTTGCTACAGACAAGAACTGTCTGCTGCCCCGCTTCAACAGTGCATGGTACTGCCCCGGCACCTCTGGGGTGGATACCTTCAGTCAGTCGGACTGGAGGGAGCACGTGAATTGGTGCAACCCTCCTTTTCGGTTGATTGGCAGGCTTCTCCTGTTTCTGCAGGCGGAGAGGGCAGCTGCTACGGTGGTGGCCCCTATGTGGGTCTTCCAGCCGTGGTGGGTGCTGCTGTGCCCGGATGGGGTGCATTTGGCTGATTGTGTGGTCCAGTGGACTGAGCTCCAGCCGTCTGCGGACACCTTCCTCCCTGGTCTTGGCAGGGCCAATGAGCGGGGGGTGGGGTTGCCCCGGTTTCGGGTCCTGGTAGTGCGGGTTTCCTTTGATGAGAGGGAGCCTTCGGGCCTCGGGTCTCGTTGCACTCTTGGTGGCTGTGAGAAGTGTTCTTGGGGCCGTGGGCTCTTGCGGGGTCTGCCCTTTCTGCAGGCACCATAGGCACTGGGGAGTTTTGGGATGGCTTGCGGTTCTCGGAGACGGACCCTCTGGAGCGGCAGCTTCTGCGGGACATCCGGGGTGCGGTGCTGGAGACTAGGAAGCAGGGCACCATTGATGGGTATGCCCGGGCTTTTGTGCGGTACCAGCGGTGGTGTGCTGAGAGGGACCCCCCTCGGACTGCGGTGGTGGCTGACCCGGTTACGGTGGCCTTGTATCTGCAGTATGTGGCCAATGCGGCCAAGACTTTCTCTGTGGTTAAGACGGCCTCTGGTATGATTTTTCGGGCCCATGAGTATGCTCTGGTTCCAGCAGACAGGAAACCCACTGGCCATAGGCTTGTGGCCGCGGTCCGTGAGGCGGCCCACCGCCGGTTGGGTGACAGGAGGTTGGCTAGGAAGGACGAAGGAGCCGCTTGAGTATGAGTTTGTGGTTCGGGTTGCGGTGTTCTGGGTTCGGTCTGGGGGAGTGACTAGGCGGATGTTTGCTACGGTTACGGTGTCTATGTGGGTGGCATTCATGCGGTATGACTGTGCGGGGTCCTTGCGGGTGGTGGATGTACGGTTCTTTGAGACCCACATGTGCCTGTTCCTCGAGCAGAGGAAGACGAATAAGTATCGGTTCGGCCAGGTGATCGAGGTGGCCAGGGCGGCCCCGGGGCAGGAGTTGTGCCCGGTTGAGTTGCTCCAGCAGTGGGTTGACATTCAGATTAGCAGGGGGGTCCTGCCGCATGGGCCTCTGTACCAGCAAATTGATGGTAGGCGGTTTGCCCGTCGGCCGGGGGAGGATTGCTTGTCGGGTGGTCCTTTGGACTACCAACAGTTGCGCCGGTACCTGTTCCGTATGTTGGCAGAGGCATCGGGGTTGGATGCTGATGAGCTGAGGCAGCTGTATGGGACCCAGTCTCTGCGGTCTGGCGGGGCTACGGCTGTGGCGGAGGCTGACCAGGTTTCTGACCACAAGTTCAATCAGTTCGGTGGTTGGAGCTCTTCATCGGCCTGTGCTACTTACAAGGCCTCGAGCTTGGACCGTCGCTTGGCGGTGTCCAGGAGCATGCCCCATGCTCAGATCAGTATGCAGGCCCTGCCCTTTGCCATCTTGTGGATCCCATTGTGCACTGTGTTGTGGTGATCTTTGTGGTGTTGCACCGGCCGGGTTTGACAGATACCCGCCTTAGGGCTCTCTGAGCCGTAGCTGATTAGAAAACTGAGAGTGTTTTGGTCAGCGGAGGATGACTGTCAGTATGACAGTCATCTGGAGCTGATCGGAAAACTGAGGTTTTCTGATCAGCGGAGGCCTGAACGTTTTTGACAGTTGCCGTTAACTGTGGAATTCTGTGGAGTCCCGCCCGCCCGCCCTGTTGCAGGTGATGCCGCATCGGCTACTGGTGGTGAGCTGACGGAGCAGGAGAAGGAGGATGTGGCGTGCTTGGAGCAGCTGGGTGTCCAGTGGGGCATGGAGGCGGAGCCCGCAGAGGGGCAGTTGGCTCAGTAGACGGCAGATGGACTTGCTCCTGCCTTAGGCCGCCTGTAATTGCATGCAGTTGGCAATAGTATCCTCCATGGGGGGCCCGGTCTGGGTGACCTTCATGCTTGCTGCATGTTAGGCCTAGGGTAGAAGGCTCTTGGGACCTGGTCTGTTATTGCCAGGTGGCATCGGACACGGCTTGTGCGGTGCCTTAGCGGCTTTTGGGGGTTTCAGCCCTGTGAGAGCAGATATTTTCTGATAATTATGTCCGTGTCGTTTCGGGTCTTATGACTCTTAGTCTCGGGATAGCGCCCTTGGGGGTGGGACCGAGTGGGGTTTGGACTTCTGGACGTGTCGTATTTATTTTATAATCCACACAGTTGCACCGGCCGGGTTTGACAGATACCCGCCTTTGGGCTCTGAGAGCCGTAGCTGATTAGAAAACTACAACTAGCACAACACTCGGAAAACTTGATTATAATGGGTATGAACATGAGAGGCCTCCGACAGGCTCGGGGTTTATGTTAGAGCTCTAGATTAAGTTTTTGACATCTGCTGGATTAAGTGTTCAGCGGGGTTGGTTTAGATTAAATTGATAGGTAAACGATATTGGGCACGAAGTGGGAACTGATTCCACGCGATCGAGATGTCATCAGACCTGAGACAGGTCGTCATCGTCATTTCGCCGGATCCGAGGTGCCACCGCTGCGAGGTGCACATGGTAATGAGAAGTTCATGGTTTAAGAGAAGTTCATGGTTTAGTGGCTACTTTGAAAACCATGGTTTTGGTCCGACTGTCATCACTGCGTTCACGGACACGATGGGCAGATCGTTCGATCCCACGCTTCTGTGCATTTTTTTGATCGTGTACCCAATAAGTAGCCTCCAAACCGTGGTTTCGCGAAACTGTGGTTTCGCGAAACCACAGTTTCGGTTTTCATGGTTTTCTCCAAAACCATGGTTTTGGAAAGGAATATTGTGTACACGTCCGCGACAGCCTGTCTGCCGACGTGTCCCATCACGTAAGACAATTCTGAACCGTGGTTTCGCGAAACCACGCTTTGGGGGAACGTCAGCCATCGTCATCCAGATGCATAATGTGAAAATCGAATTTACGAAATCTGAAGATCGACTCGAACGCCCCGAGATGTCGAAAATTCTGAAACTCTTCCAGTCAGGCTCACCGTTGAACTGGGAGCTCCCAGTTGAAGCTCCCAGTTGAAGTTCAAATTATTCAGAGTGAAGACAATTTCCAGCGCGCAGATATGTCAGCCAGCGAGTCTTTAGGAAACCTTGTTTCTCAGATTGCAGCGCGGCTTAAGGAAACAGATGATCTTTCTCCCGAAGATACCGAAATATTAGCGCGCGCTTTTTCTCAATCAACCCAACCCAACCCAACCCAAACCCAAACTCAAAGTGACAACGCGAGCAAGTCTCCTTCTAAGGCTCCACCTTCAAACGTCAACGATGGATCCGAAGAGGATGCGGACGACGAGGCCACTCAGCACGTAAAAGGGAAAAAAAAGAGGGCGAGGAAAGCCGTGAGTAGGGTTTCCTGGACCGAAGCCTCAACGTTGTGGCTTATCGACTGCATTGAGAGGAACCCGATCTGTATTGGCAAAGCGGTTTTTGGCAAACAGATCAAGGACGCTTGGGACCGCATTCACGCAGAAGTTTGTGAGAAATACCCCAATCTATGCACCAACAAGCAACTGAAAAACAAGTGGAACCAACTCAAGAAGAAGTACAAGGAGATTAGCGATCTCAAGCGAGGGGGGAAGCACACAACTGGAACTGGAAGGTGCGCAAAGCATTTTTACTCATAAGCATATATTCATACCATGTTGCAAAGTTTCTTATCGTGGCCTACTTTCGTTACAGGGGGCCATCCTTGGACTCCTCCACTTTGAAGGTCTTCGCCTCCATGCACTCGCTCCTAGGCGCTGATCAAGCCTCTCGACCCTCCTACATAATTGATGGGAACGAAACAAGCGGTGGGAGCCAACTGCCTGAGGTCGCTAAGACCGCGGAGGCAGCTGGAGTCTCCACTCCAGTGAACGCCACTCCTCGTGCGAACACTTCAGGGTTGCAGAGGGGCTCTTCAGGCATGGAGACACCCACTCCAAGTGGGAAACGTCCTCAGGTGTTTCCTTGTGCACACCCCCCCTTTCGCAAGCCCACTGTGCACAGCTGCACACCGCACAACCTAATATGTTGCATCCTCACAACATCCTCATATAACCTTTAAGTTCCCTCATCACACGTCACAAACGCCCCACAGGTGGACCTCGCCTCGTCCTCCCCAGACTTGGACGACGACGATTGCGAAATGCTCTCTGGGGACGAGGATGATGACGACGAGGCCTTCCAACCTGTTCCCACCAACCCCAAGCGTGGCAAGTCCGTCGCGGAAAGGACGACGCAACGAGCCTTCAGCAATAACCAGAAGAAGGCCCTCGCCGTACGTCAGGCATGTTTCCTTGAGCACGCATCTCTCTCTCCCCCCTCTCTATTTCTCTCTCACTCAAACACTCACTACTCTCTCCCTCTCGTATACAACACAACCATATGTGCTCACGTGAGTTGCTTTCACACGAGTGTCAAATAGTTTCCACTGACGTGTCGTCTGAGGCATGTTTATATGTGGATTGCAACTCAGGCAATTCGTCCGATCATTGCCCAACTCGAAAAGCAACAAGTGATGCAGCTGAAGCAAGAGGAGAAGCGGGAGGCTCGAGCAGCCGCTCAGCACGCTGAGAATCTTCGACTGCAAGAGGAAAGCCGCAGCGAGCAAATGTACTACATGGCATGCGCCTTCAGCATCAACAAGGACGTCCCCATCCCCATGCCGCTACACATGCGTAGGCGCATGGAAGCCGATGCCGAAGCTGCTGCGGCCGCTAATGTCCCCCCCGCTGCCGAACCCGCCGTGGAACAACTCCACAAGGCTCCCGCTCCTGTGGCTGCGCCCTACACCCCAGTGCCTTTCCCCTCCTTCCCAGAAGGTGTGTGCCCCCAAACCCCGAAACCCTAACCCCCAAGTGTGCACACCAGTGAGACTACAAGACTTCCCTGTGCGCCACAAGCCTCACTTTTGTGCACACCAACACACCACAACCACCTCCCAAAGTTAGGGTTTCCACTCATGCCGAAGCGTAAGAACACCACCGTGGTGTGCAACACTGTTGGCTGCACCTTGCTTGCCGCCCGAGGCGGATTGTGTTGGTCATGTTACGTGCCGCCCTCTCGAACGCCCGCGGCACGCAAAGAGCGCCGCATTGCTACTGACGCACAACATGCGCAACTCGTTTTTATGCCTGGAATGGTCCCCACCCGCCGCAACCGCTTGGCCAACATGCATCGACGTGCACTACGCAACCCCACCAACCACCCGACCGTGCACGAGGAAGTCCGGTTTCTGCACCAGGCTTTGCAACTGAAAGGGAACATTTTTATGCCTTGCGCCGGAACACGTGGGTTCGTCGATGCCGTAGAGTCTCTGTATTCCGGAGAGATTTCACAAGTGTCCAGTCAGGACGTGGATAGGTCATACACCGGCTTGGACTCATACGGTGATGTGCTAGCACAAACCGGACTGCGTGACCGTGGCTTCACCGCAATTCTGACGTCTCCGCCTTTCCTGATTGCGGACCTGGTTCTTGCATGGGCTGTGCACCAAGACGTGGACGTGATCTGTTTGCACGTGGCTGGGGACTATTTTTCCAACGCACCTCTTTACCGCCGTAACTTTTTGAGACAGTACGAGCACAATCAACGGTTGCTCTGCGTGTATGGGCTCCCAATAGTGAGAGGGCGGAAAATGCGGCGTTGCATGTTCCTTGTTTTATTTCGGACGCAAGCGGTGTGTCAACGATCCTTAAGGGCACGAGGCGTGTGCACCGTGTTTCACAACAAGGTCTGAGTGTTTCACAGGCCCGCCTAAAGAGAGGCCAGAGTTCAGGAACGGGATGGAAGAGCTGAGATACGACAGCTTTCAGTGGGCGATGGAGCAAAAAAACCCTGACCTTCCCTCAATCCGTCTGGAGCTTATTGACACTGACGACGAGTTGTACTTGCACCACGAGTACAGTGCCCTCCTAAACAAGGTGCAGTACGCGGCAGTCGGCCAGACGTTCCACTATCGCAAGCACACGGATATGACGATCGGTATGGCCACTAGGGACATTATGAACCACATGTGGATGGCTGGCGACCCTGATATGGCTGAAATGGAACGCGGGCCTCCTTCCGAGTTTGACGAGGCAGAACAGGACGACATAGTTGTGCCCAGCTCTCAAGCGGCGGAAACCGGTGCAGGGTTTGATATTGACGAGACACAGATGCCAGATAGCACGGTTGAAGAATCTCAGGTGCAAGATGATGCTTAGGCAAGTGTGCACAATGTGCTTAAACAAGTTCCAAGAAGACGATTACCAGCTGCAATAAAGCCTAGAGGAAGACACATAGTATGAAGTATAAAATATCAATACTATTATAGTACTCGGCTTGCCCTCATAACACTTGTCAAACTTGCCACTAGCATATATCTAGTTTGCTTGAGGTGTACGGCCTTGCATGCTTTCCCTTGCCGCTCGGCTCCTGCGGAAACGTAGGCAGACGGAGTTCCTGTTGATAAAGTGCTTGTACCGTGTCCTGACGATGGTCGGTGTGCGGAGAGGAACTCGGCCTCGGTTCTCTTGGTGTGGCATATCCCGCATATCGGGGTCAACGGCCCCAAGAAACTCGTGGAACTCGGGGTGCCTTCTTTGCACGTAGTTGTGTAGGACGACGCAAGCGGTGATCACGTCGGCCGCGGCCTCGAAAGTGCTTCGCTCCGCACTAGCCCTCGTGTCACAACGGTCTTTTAGGATTGTCCAACGACACTTCAACCGCCCAAAGGCCCTCTCGACCACCATACGCGTGGAGCTGTGCACATAGTTGTAGAAGCGGTCTTCAGGGGACAAATGGCCGTTGTCCTTGTAGGGAGTAAGGAGCCAAGAAAGCAATGGATAGGCCGAATCGGCAAGTATGCACCATGGTACACGCATGCCACACGCAAACCGACAAGATGTGGGCGTAGGAAATAACTTATGCGAGATCCCGCGCTCATGAACGCTACAATTGCGGAACACACGCGCGTCGTGCACACTTCCAGGCCAACCCACGACGATGTCCATGAAGATCATATTGAAGTCACATATAGCTTGTATAAGCATGCTATAGTAGCCCTTTCTATTTAACCAATCAAGGGAGTCTTGTTCGTTAATCTTCACGTGCGAGCCGTCGATCGCGCCAACGACGTTAGGAAAACCACGATGTTTACGAAATTCCTTAGCCTTTGCTTTAAATTCCTTATTCGTCGTCGGCCAATAGACATGCGCTCTACGAATCTTGACTAAAGCGGAGATCGCGCTAGTGAAATACTTATGAGAAGTGCTTTTACCGATGCCAAAGAGCTTTTGGATAATATTGTGCGACGTGTTATGAGCGCAAATATGTAAACCAACCGCGGTGCACAATCGAACATCCACGCGAGGTCCTCTTGATTGAATCAAGTGAGGAGCCAACTCGTCGCACAACATGTCGAAAGAAGGCTTGTCCATACGAAATGCGTCAACCCAATGTGCGGCGGTGGTGCGATCGGAAGGCATTTCAACGTGCCACCAAGTACCTTCCCAATGTTCCTTCTCAAGATCACGTCCACCCTTGAGAAAATCGAGGGCGATGGGGAGAGCCAAGAAGGCATAAGTTCTCGATGCTACGTAAGTTAGTGGCTACTTATTGAACCGTGGTATCGCGAAACCATGGTTTACAAACCGTGGTTTCGCGAAACCACGCTTTGTAAGCAGATGTTTTACATCGGTCAATTTGCTTCTCGGGCCCCTGGGTGTATGCCGCAAGGGTAGGCCCCAAGGGCATACCCCTCGGGCATACTCCTCGGGCATACGCCCTGTGGCATACCCTAGGGGCATACACCCTGGGGCATACCCCTCGGGCATACACCCTGTGGCATACCCTTGGGGCATACACCTTAGGGCTTTATCCTAATTTTGCTCTACGTTAGATTTCCAGATTTCAGTTTTTGGCTAATTTTGCTCCACCTTAGATTTCCAGATTTCAGATTTTTGGAATGCCTGGTTTCAGATGTTTTACATCGGTCAATTTGCTTCTCGGGCCCCTGGGTGTATGCCGCAAGGGTATGCCCCAAGGGCATACCCCTCGGGCATACTCCTCGGGCATATGCCCTATGGCATACGTACCCTAGGGGCATACACCCTGGGGCATACCCCTCGGGCATACACCCTGCGGCATGCCCTTGGGGCATACACCGCAGGGCTTTATCCTAATTTTGCTCTACGTTAGATTTTCAGATTTCAGTTTTTGGCTAATTTTGCTCCACCTTAGATTTCCAGATTTCAGATTTTTGGAATGCTCGGTTTCAGATGTTTTACATCGGTCAATTTGCTCCTCGGGCCCCAAGGTGTATGCCCCAAGGGTAGGCCCCTCGGGCATACCCCTCGGGCATAGGCCCTGTGGCATACCCCACGGGCATACACCCGGGGGCATACCTGCTGCGAACGGAAGGTCAAAGGCAAAGGGAAAGGCAAAGGGTTTAAGATTTAGCGGCAGTAGGAATAGTTTTCAGAAGCATATGAAAAGTATTCTAGTGCTTCTGAAAACTATTCCTACTTCTTCTATATCCTAAACCCTTTGCCTTGCCTTTTAATTCTGCACGCGACCGGCAAGCATCTTTGAAACTTCCGAGTTTCAAAGATGCGTTTTGTATTTTGGGTGCACCCTAAAATTACAAAACAGCCGAGCGCTTCCCGTTTGTGCGGGATATTCACATGTATTCCATGTAATATTTCATATGAGTTAACACACATGCACACGCAGGGGAAGCCCTCGGCTGTTTGGCATCTTTGGGTTTGGGTTTGTGTTCGAACCCAAACCCGAACCCAAAACATCTGCCTTAGAAATAAATTGCGCGTTGGGCGCACAAGTAACTTGAAGCCTTGAGCTTCAGGTAACTTAAAGATATATCCCTTGGCATTATTTGTGCCAAGTTTCGTGCTCTAGGACGCACGGGAAGCCCTCGGCTGTTTGGCATCTTTGCGTTTGGGTTCGAACCCAAACGCAAACCCAAAACATCTGCCTTAAAAATAAATTGCGCGTTTCGCGCACAAGTAACTTGAAGCCTTGAGCTTCAAGTAACTTAAAGATAAGTATTTTGGCAGTATTTGGGCCAAGTTTCGTGCTCTAGGACGCACGGGAAGCCCTCGGCTGTTTGGCATCTTTGGGTTTGGGTGTCACGTTCGAACCCAAACCCAAAACATCTGCCTTAGAAATAAATTGCGCGTTTCGCGCACAAGTAACTTGAAGCCTTGAGCCTCTGGTAACTTAAATATATGTACCATGGTAGTATTCGTGCCAAGTTTCGTGCGTTAGGACGCACGGGACGCCCTCGGCTGTTTGCCATCTTTGGGTTTGGGTGTCACGTTCGAACCCAAACCCAAAGGCAAAGGCATAGGACAGTTTCGTAGATTCTGCCCCGATGCCTTTGCAACCTCGCTTGCTAACTCATACTGTATTACAATGAATATTCAACATTCAAGCGTTGGATACCCCACGCCAACGGGAAGCGCTCGGCTGATTTGTTATTTGGGTATGCGCACCCAAATGACAAAAAACGCATCTTTGAAACTCGTTAGTTTCAAAGATGCGTGGCCGATGCCTTCGTGCTTGTGTGTATATTTCATATGAAATATGCCATGGAATAAATGTGAATATCCCGCACAAACGGGAAGCGCTCGGCTGTTTTGTAATTTTAGGGTGCACCCAAAATACAAAACGCATCTTTGAAACTCGGAAGTTTCAAAGATGCTTGCCGGTCGAGAAGTTCATTCATAAGTTCGAGACATAAGTTGCTACGTAATCTCGATGCTACGTAAGTTAGTGGCTACTTATTGAACCGTGGTATCGCGAAACCATGGTTTACAAACCGTGGTTTCGCGAAACCACGCTTTTCGCGATATTCCCCCGAATATTCCGCCTGGTGGCGCCTGGGTGGCGGGGGATATGCTGATCGCGTGTCACGTTCCCCCAAATCACGGTTTCGCGAAACTACGGTTTGAAAAGCGTGGTTTCGCGAAACCACGGTTTGGAAACTGTGGTTTCGGGATACTACGGTTTGGAAACTGTGGTTTCGCGATACCATGTCATCACGATGTCAGCAAATGTCGAATTGATATTTGAATTCGACATTCGGTCATCAGATTTCAGATTTCAGATTTCGTTCATCAGCCCGTGCGTGGGAGATCGAGTCGATCTTCAGATTTCCTAAATTCGATTTTTCACATTATGGATCTGGATGACGATGGCTGACGTTCCCCCAAACCGTGGTTTCGCGAAACCACGGTTCAGAATTGTCTTACGTGATGGGACACGTCGGCAGACAGGCTGTCGCGGACGTGTACACAATATTCCTTTCCAAAACCATGGTTTTGGAGAAAACCATGAAAACCGAAACTGTGGTTTCGAGAAACCACGGTTTGGAGGCTACTTATTGGGTACACGATCAAAAAAATGCACAGGAGCGTGGGATCGAACGATCTGCCCATCGTGTCCGTGAACGCAGTGATGACAGTCGGGCCAAAACCATGGTTTTCAAAGTAGCCACTAAACCATGAACTTCTCATAAAGCTGCGAACGGAAGGTCAAAGGCAAAGGGGAAGGCAAAGGGTTTGAGATTTAGCGGCAGTAGGAATAGTTTTCAGAAGCATATGAAAAGTATTCTAGTGCTTCTGAAAACTATTCCTACTTCTTCTATATCCTAAACCCTTGGCCTTGCCTTTTACTGCTGCACGCGACCGGCAAGCATCTTTGAAACTTCCGAGTTTCAAAGATGCGTTTTGTATTTTGGGTGCACCCTAAAATTACAAAACAGCCGAGCGCTTCCCGTTTGTGCGGGATATTCACATTTATTCCATGGCATATTTCATATGAAATATACACATAAGCACGAAGGCATCGGCCACGCATCTTTGAAACTAACGAGCTTCAAAGATGCGTTTTTTGTCATTTGGGTGCGCATACCCAAATAACAAATCAGCCGAGCGCTTCCCGTTGGCGTGGGGTATCCAACGCTTGAATGTTGAATATTCATTATAATATGAGTTAGCATGCGAGGTTGCAAAGGCATCGGGACAGAATCTACGAAACTGTCCTATGCCTTTGCCTTTGGGTTTGGGTTCGAACGCACCCAAACTCAAAGATGGCAAACAGCCGAGGGCTTCCCGTGCGTCCTAGCGCACGAAACTTGGCACACATACTGCCAAGATACATATCTTTAAGTTACCTGAAGCTCAAGGCTTCAAGTTACTTGTGCGCGAAACGCGCAATTTATTTCTAAGGCAGATGTTTTGGGTTTGGGTTCGAACGTGACACCCAAGCCCAAAGATGCCAAACAGCCGAGGGCTTCCCGTGCGTCCTAGAGCACGAAACTTGGCACACATACTGCCAAGATACATATCTTTGAGTTACTTGAAGCTCAAGGCTTCAAGTTACTTGTGCGCGAAACGCGCAATTTATTTCTAAGGCAGATGTTTTGGGTTTGGGTTTGGGTTCGAACCCAAACGCAAAGATGCCAAACAGCCGAGGGTTTCCCGCGCGTCCTAGAGCACGAAGCTTGGCACAAATACTGCCAAGGGATATATCTTTAAGTTACCTGAAGCTCAAGGCTTCAAGTTACTTGTGCGCCCAACGCGCAATTTATTTCTAAGGCAGATGTTTTGGGTTCGGGTTTGGGTTCGAACACAAACCCAAACCCAAAGATGCCAAACAGCCGAGGGTTTCCCCTGCGTGTGCATGTGTGTTAATTCATATGAAATATTCCATGGAATACATGTGAATATCCCGCACAAACGGGAAGCGCTCGGCTGTTTTGTAATTTTAGGGTGCACCCAAAATACAAAACGCATCTTTGAAACTCGGAAGTTTCAAAGACGCTTGCCGGTCGCGTGCAGCAGTAAAAGGCAAGGCAAAGGGTTTATGATATAGAAGAAGTAGGAATAGTTTTCAGAAGCACTAGACTACTTTCCATATGCTTCTTAAAACTATTCCTACTGCCGCTAAATCTTAAACCCTTTGCCTTTCCCTTTGCCTTTGACCTTCCGTTCGCAGCAGGTATGCCCCCGGGTGTATGCCCGTGGGGTATGCCACAGGGCCTATGCCCGAGGGGTATGCCCGAGGGGCCTACCCTTGGGGCATACACCTTGGGGCCCGAGGAGCAAATTGACCGATGTAAAACATCTGAAACCGAGCATTCCAAAAATCTGAAATCTGGAAATCTAAGGTGGAGCAAAATTAGCCAAAAACTGAAATCTGAAAATCTAACGTAGAGCAAAATTAGGATAAAGCCCTGCGGTGTATGCCCCAAGGGCATGCCGCAGGGTGTATGCCCGAGGGGTATGCCCCAGGGTGTATGCCCCTAGGGTACGTATGCCATAGGGCATATGCCCGAGGAGTATGCCCGAGGGGTATGCCCTTGGGGCATACCCTTGCGGCATACACCCAGGGGCCCGAGAAGCAAATTGACCGATGTAAAACATCTGAAACCAGGCATTCCAAAAATCTGAAATCTGGAAATCTAAGGTGGAGCAAAATTAGCCAAAAACTGAAATCTGGAAATCTAACGTAGAGCAAAATTAGGATAAAGCCCTAAGGTGTATGCCCCAAGGGTATGCCGCAGGGTGTATGCCCGAGGGGTATGCCCCAGGGTGTATGCCCCTAGGGTACGTATGCCACAGGGCGTATGCCCGAGGAGTATGCCCGAGGGGTATGCCCTTGGGGCCTACCCTTGCGGCATACACCCAGGGGCCCGAGAAGCAAATTGACCGATGTAAAACATCTGAAACTAGGCATTCCAAAAACTAAAATCTGGAAATCTAACGTAGAGCAAAATTAGGATAAAGCCCTTGGGTGTATGCCCCAAGGGTATGCCCCAGGGTGTATGCCCGAGGGGCATGCCCCATGGTGTGTGCCCCAGGGGTATGCCACAGGGCGTACATTAGGATACACCCTGAGGCATACCCCTGGGGCATACACCCTAGGGCATACACCCTAGGGCATAACCCTGGGGAATACACCCTGCGGCATACACCCTGGGGCATACCCCTGGGGCGTACACCCTAGGGCATAATAACCCTAGGGCATACACCCTGGGGCATACCCCTGAGGCATACACCCTAGGGCATACCCTTGAGGCGTCAATCCAGATGGGGCATACACCCGGTCATGCCCTGCCGTTTGTACCTCCTGGTACATGGGGCATACTATATATAAAACTTGAATCTGGAAATCTAGGGTGGAGAAAAATTAGCCAAATACTAAAATATGAAAATCTTACGCAGAGCAAGTTGACCGATGAAAAAAATCTGAAACCAAGCATTCCAAAAACTGAAATCTGGAAATCAAACATAGAGTAAAATTAGCCAAAAACTGAAATATGCAAATCTAACGCAAAGCAAATTGACCGATGTAAAACATCTGAAACCAAGCATTCCAAAACTGAAATCTGGAAATCTAACGTAGAGCAAAATTAGCCAAAAACTGAAATATGCAAATCTGACGCAAAGCAAATCGACCGATGTAAACATCTGAAACCAAGCATTCCAAAAACTTAAATCTGGAAATCTAAGGTGGAGCAAAATAGGCCAAAAACTGAAATATGAAAATCTTACGCAGAGCAAATTGACCGACTTAAAAAATCTGAAACCAAGCATTCCACAAACTGAAATCTGGAAATCAAACATAGAGTAAAATTAGCCAAAAACTGAAATATGCAAATCTAACGCAAAGCAAATTGACCGATGT
>LGRX02014500.1:17257-30220 GCA_001247695.2 Cymbomonas tetramitiformis | reverse complement strand
CTTATAATAAATTCACAAGCACATGCAAGCATTCAACGTGGTAAACACGATACAAAATATGATGCGGTGACTAATTTCATTTTGTACATGTGTTTTATTAATGTTCGGGACTAGCTGTTAGCACTGCGACCACAGTCTACGCGGTATCTGCTCGGATACGTACGTATGAGTGCTTATAATACATTCACAAGCACATGCAAGCATTCAATGTGGTGAACACGATACAAAATATGATGCGGTGACTGATTTCATTTTGTACATGTGTTTTATTAATGTTCAGGGCTAGCTGTTAGCACTGCGACCACAATCTACGCGGTATCTGCGTTCATTCCAGGTTCAAGACAGGCATTTGGCACGGCGTGCACTATTTACTCGGCTGGTGCGTCGTCGGTAGGTGCGGGGGGAACGCTGTCTCCTGGTTCGCCGTCTCCTGCCTCTTCTTCTTCCTCTTCATCTCCATCTTCTCCTTTCTCTCCTTCTCCTGCCTCGGGTTGCCCAGAAGCCGTGCCGGTTTCAGCGGGTGGATCTTCAGCGGGTTCTTCACCGTCCTCATCAGCCGACTCCTCCATGTCCTTTTTGCAGTCGGCGATTTCTTTCGCCCTTTTGAGGTTTTCCTCCTCTATGCGTGCTTCCTCTTGAGCTTCGCCGTTTCCTCGAGTGACATGCATTCCGTATCGCCGTTAGGCTCGTCGTTAATGTTCCCAATCCGCTGACTGGCTGCATTCACCATGTCTTGGTCGGAGTCGAACGCGACAGCGTTCAAGCCGCACCGGAGAGCTGCCATTGTGGCCGTCGCGACCCCACACCCCGCATCCAAGATCCAGTTGGGTGACGAATCGTTGTTTAACCGGGCGAAAGGTGCGGGTCCCATCATGTGGCAGTTGATGAGCTCTATTAGCAGGTGCTGGGGCTTCTGGTGAGCGCATACCACTTTCCCATCGTCTCGATAGGGTTGCTTGACGACAGAATACCCCTCCAACACATTCGCCCTCGAGCCCGCCTCCGCATCCTTCGACGAGAAGTCGAAGTCGCACATCCATGGTTTGCGAGTGGATTTTTCCCCGGACTCATGGTCCGCCATTTGGAACCCGATGACAGCCGCTTCGAGGATATTGTACCGGATTTTTTGGTTGGCACCTACATCCTGGTTCTCCTTGCGCCACCATATGCGCTGGGCCCCACCGTTGCATTTGCTCTCCAGGATCTTCAGGAACCCGGTCTGCTGAGTAAACCCACAAAATATCAATATTGTCCAGTCCGGCGAGGTGGTGAGCGCCGCAAAGGCATCTATGAACTTGATCAGGTCGGGCTCGGATAACGCGTGCTCTGACCGCTCCGTATCGAAGTCGTAAATAACGTCCAGTATTGTCCCCACGTAATTCATCTTGGGGACATTCTCGAGTTTCGTCAACTCGTCTTTGTAGATCATGTAGCCGGTTTGAACCGTCTTCCACTCGAACTCTTTCTCGCACTCTGCCTCCTTGCCATCCTCCACAAGGGGGGAGGGAAGTGCCACCTATTATTATACCACAAACCGCTTGTTAATATTTGAATGACCCAATGAAAATTGCTAGCGCAATAAAACATGCAACTACATGTTGAGGAGCACGACTATTACAACAAAGAATGTTGAAAGAACGCACACCTTAACTGTATTGTGGACGTAGTTGACGGGCAGCCGCCCGAGGTCTCCCTCTCCGGCCTGACACCGGGAAAGCCACGTGTTGCAGTCTGCGACGAATTGGACGATGGCCTTGGGAACCGTGAGCTGACTCCCCCCTCGCCCACTTTTACCTTGTTTCACCGCCTTGATGCATCGCTCGATGGCCTCCTGGCAAGCCCAAGTCTCACCGTATTTCTTCTCAAAAGCATCCCAATTCTCCACCCCAGATTGCGACACGATCCAGGCCTGAACGTTGCGTTGGGCCTTGAACCTCTTCAGGGTGTCAATCGCCTCTGCGATGGTGATCTCAGTGATCAAGATTTTCTTCAGAACGCCGTTCAAGTAATCAACCTCCACGTCCGAGTGAAACCCGAGCATCGTCTGGAAAAAGGACATGTTCAACTCCTTCTTCTCGCTCTCCTTCACGATCGCCTGCTGCAAAGGCTGTGCCGGCTGACCGACACTCAACGTGTTACCGGCGCTTCGAGGAACACGCCTAGACCTGGCCTTGCCACCCGACTTCTTCTTCTTGAGGTCGGCACCTACATCCTTCAACGCCTCCTCCGCCCCAGACGTCTCGGTAGTCATGTCAACGATCTCACTCTCCGGAGTCCAGGTCTTGCGTTTCTTACCCGACCCCTTGGTGGGGGTCTTAGTCTGCCCCTTCAGAATACGCAATTCGTACGCATGCATGATTCTAACAATCTGGTCCCAAGTCTCCTGACGCACTGTAGCCATCGACCAATTCGTTGCGTATTCGTTGGCGTAGGAGATGTGATTCATTTGCAACACCTCCGCCTTAATCTGCAACTGCTGAGCCGATGTCAAAAAGTACCAGACCGGGAACCATTTGCCATTGTCAACGTCTCCCCCGAAAAGCTCCCAATCGTTCACATTGGCCCAGTCCCCCTTCGACAGCTTCTCGTAGACATGCTTCCTATTCTTCTTTGCAGGAAGCTTGAAAGTCTTGGAATCGTGCTTTTCCAACTGCTTCACCAGGCCGTCCTCCGTCCAGTCTTGGGCCTGAACGTCCCATTCCGTGATGCCACAATGCCAATAGAGTTTGTGGAGAGGGCCCTTCGATGCCTGCATGGTTTGCCGAGAAATTACGGTTAGTAACATTCTTTTACTTTAAGCAAGTAAGAGCTTTAAGTGACAAAGATGGATAAGTTACATTGTTTTCTCAGAAATCACCTGCATGCCCGTTCGCATGGATTTTATGAGTTGCTGGTGCGACTTGCCCTTCACGTTCTGGTCGACGGTGTTCTGCTCGTCAGCCAAAAATCGGACCATGTCAGACTGTAGATTAAAATACAATTTGCACTCGATCTGCTGAAAAGCTTCGTTATCTGGTTGTTCTTGGTGAAGCTCCCGCCGAGCGGTGAGGCTATGTTGGTGCCCGAAGCACACGAAACGATATACGCCTTCCCACACCTTACTGGGGTCAAAGTCCTCCGCGGTTGTGAGGTGCTCCCCAGAGTGCGCCCATATAACGTACACTAGGGAGGTGTTCTGAAAACCGTGTGGGTTCCAAGCCATGCTCTCTTTCAAGTTCATGACTTGCGCACGGTCCTCATCCCTGATGCGCTCGTAGTCCTCAGCCTGTATAATGTACTGGATAGGTATGTTGAAGGTACACCCCTTGACGTCTTTGGCGTCAACGACTCTGGGGTACCGGTGGTTATACTCAATCTGATACCGAATCGTATTAGAATGAGCTACTGAACGCCGCTGTTTCGGCAAAGAGAGCAAGGACTGCCAGTTCTGCGCTGCTTGCTCGGCATTCTGTTCTTTGGCCGCCTTCGCTGTCTCTCCAGGCCCGTAAGCTAACAATGAGCCGCCCGGACCACGACTAGCAGCCAGATCGCTTTCTGCTGCAGGTGTCAACGGTACCTATATTGTAATATAAAAGTACAAAGTTAGTCACTAACAGATAACACCTCATTAGGTTAATGAGCAATTCGAAACAACACTCATATTCATTATAAAACTGTTAAGGGGAAATCACAAAGGTTAGAAACTTTGCACAACTGCTCATTAAGCTAATGAGACATATTTTACATTACAAGCTAATGGTACATATTTTATTTAACATCGGTCTTGATCAATTACGGTTGTCAATGTAATTGTATGCCTACTTCTTTAGTTTTGATTTACTACATTCCTGTCGATGGATCGACTTCCAGTGCTGCTTCGCACAATCATGGGAACAGTATACTGCTTGGTGACAGCCGCCACACCGCTTTTCTCCTTGTTTACCACAATTTATACAGAGACACTGGTGTGCTGACACCGAGGACTTCCCGAAACGATCTTTGTTTGCCTTCCGAACAGCAGATTGTGTGAAGCATGCGGTCCAGCCATTGGGAAGCTTTACTGGTGAATTAAAGTCGGTTGTGCCAGAATCCTGCAGTAAAGTAAAAAAAAGAAAAACTGCTCATTAAGCTAATGAGACCTTTTGGTCAGTCATCAAATATCTCGGTTAAAACAGTCAAACATGTCATATGATGACAGTAGGTATCATACTAACTGTAAAAAAAATCGTAAAGGCCAGAAAGTTGCAAAACTGCTCATTAGGCTAATGAGGCTTTTTGTTCAAGTTTGGGTCAGTCATCGAATTTCTCGGGTAAAACAGTCAAACATGTCATATGATGACAGTAGGTATCATACTAACTGTAAAAAAAATCGTAAAGGCCAGAAAGGTTGCAAAACTGCTCATTAGGCTAATGAGGCTTTTTGTTCAAGTTTGGGTCAGTCATCGAATTTCTCGGGTAAAACAGTCACACATGTCATATGATGACAGTAGGTATCATACTAACTGTAAAAAAAATCGTAAAGGCCAGAAAGGTTGCAAAACTGCTCATTAGGCTAATGAGGCTTTTTGTTCAAGTTTGGGTCAGTCATCGAATTTCTCGGGTAAAACAGTCAAACATGTCATATGATGACAGTAGGTATCATACTAACTGTAAAAAAAATCGTGAAGGCCAGAAAGTTTGCAAAACTGCTCATTAGGCTAATGAGGCTTTTTGTTCAAGTTTGGGTCAGTCATCGAATTTCTCGGGTAAAACAGTCAAACATGTCATATGATGACAGTAGGTATCATACTAACTGTAAAAAAAATCGTAAAGGCCAGAAAGTTGCAAAACTGCTCATTAGGCTAATGAGGCTTTTTGTTCAAGTTTTTTAAGACACACTAATAATTATAGAAATGACAAATAAATGAACAAAATATCACAGGATTTTCAAAAATCTTTGAACTTACCGCTGTTGGAAGTACTCCGGTGCCACCCATCTCCGTATCGATTGATTCGTCCAAGAGACTGTACTCTTCACCAGATAACTCAGCAGACTTCCAGAAGTCTGGGTTCTCGGAATTTCGCCACATTTCATTCAGAAAAGAACTGTAAGCAGCAGCAGGAACTTTGGACGCTGAGCGGTTAACCAGCTCATCCAGCCTGTTCTTGCGCACTGTGTAAGTAGGCGCCACGCTGCTAATCAGCATATTTTCAGCGTCAAGACGGACAGCGCTATACTCATGAGGGCGTTCAGACGCCGCCAGCACGTACAGCGGTGTATTGCCGTTGGCGGTTGACGCAGCGCCAGCGAAAGAGATACGAAGGTTCTCATCTGCGTTTGCTTGCAAAATAGGCAAACTTTTTTGAACTGTTTCCCCATCGGCTGTTGCGAGATAAACATACACTCGCAGCTGATGGCCGTTTAAAGAAGGTACGCGCTCAACTGCCCACTGCTTGCCGGGTATCTGTGTTATGCTTCCTGCGCTCATTAATGCGCGAAATTGATCCAAAGTTGCCATTATTTTAATTCACGAAAAAGTAAAACAAAAAGGGCGATGAGCTGTGAGCGGTGTTATGCAAAGTAGGTTTTGAATTGTGAGGAAGTCTGGTCGAGTTTATTGAGTTTCAATAAGTTTTGTTCTCTCGTCATCAAAATCTGAGAATTGCAAATCGAAGTATTTTATTGGACGGGCCGAACGCGACAAAGAACTCGAATCTGCATTCAAGTTCTCGATTTCGATTGATGACATCTGCACTCGATCCGGGAACTTGAGTACAGAGTGATGTTATTGGACAAAGTTTGGTCGATCGATCCGATGAATTTAATATGACCGACCGTAATATTCAAATTCAAAGTCATCGGCTGTCGCCCCTGACGAAACTCGGAATGAACTGTCGTCGTTTTCATTTCACGGAAATTGGCTTCATAAGATTTTTGAACTATTTTTCTGATGGGGCCGTTCTGGCGAATAGCTGACGAAGCTATCGACGAAGTTATTGACCTTTCACAGCCTGCAATATACTACACCCAGAAGGAAGACGATATCATAGAAATAGAAACAGACGTATTTCGCTCATCGCCAGTTAACGCTCCTCGCTCATCGCTATACAAAACAGTTTGCGACGATGAGATATTATGCTTTCCGTGCGTTGAAACGCCAATGCACTCGAAAAGCGCAGAAACTCCAATGACTGCAAACTTGCAAAAGACTAGCGACTCTCGCGCGACTCAGCGCTCATCGGACTCTAATGACACAATAAACACGCAAGAGTCTAGTTCGCGAAAGATAACAAGTGTTGACTTCAATGAGATAACGCAAAGCCTTGAAGCAAGCTTTAGTTCACATTCCGTGGGTGACAAAAAGAGTGAAAGTGTGCTGAATGGGAAAAGTACTAAGGTCGGAAAAGAGCGAGCAGTTTACACATCAGTAAAAAGAAAACCCAAAGTTAAGAGTCAAATATCAATCAAAGAACGAAACCTTTCACAATCAGACATTGAAAGTATTGCAACTTATCGGTGCAAGTGCAAATCGTTTTGCTCGTTGATGTTTCACACATCAGCTTTAGCTGCTCAACGCGAAATGTTTTGGAACTTGTCTCAAAAAGATCGTAAAGAATGGATGATAAGAGATCTTATGAAGAGCGGGACCAGAACTTGTGACTCAAGATTCATATTTATGTTCTTCATATGTGAAAGACCGGTAAGTTTGCCAAAACTGCTCATTAGGTTAATGAGCGGTTTTCCTTCTTTTTTATAAAATCCCCTTGAAGAATTTTTTTTTGTTCTATTCCTGAAAGTGTGCCAAAACTGCTCATTAGGTTAATGAGCGGTTTTCCTTCTTTTTTATAAAATCCCCTTGAAGAATATTTTTTTGTTCGTATTCCTGAAAGTGTGCCAAAACTGCTCATTAGGTTAATGAGCGGTTTTCCTTCTTTTTTATAAAATCCCCTTGAAGAATTTTTTTTGTTCGTATTCCTGAAAGTGTGCCAAAACTGCTCATTAGGTTAATGAGCGGTTTTCCTTCTTTTGTTTCAAATCCCCCTTGAAGAATATTTTTTTGTCCGTATTCCTGAAAGTGTGCCAAAACTGCTCATTAGGTTAATGAGCGGTTTTCTTTCTTTTTTATAAATCCCCTTTGAAGAATTGTTTTTGTTCGTATTTCTGAAAGTGTGCCAAAACTGCTCATTAGGTTAATGAGCGGTTTTCCATCTTTTGTTTCAAAAATAACCTTGAAGAATATTTTTTTGTTCGTATTCCTGAAAGTGTGCCAAAACTGCTCATTAGGTTAATGAGCGGTTTTCCTTCTTTTTGAAAACATTCACTTTGCTGGTATATTACAGGTGTGTTCGGCCTTCTACCAGAAGGTTTACAAAGTAAGCCAAGGCTATTTCTGCGACGTACGCGAGCGCGTTCTCTCTGGAAGAACGAATTTCATTCACGGGCTGACTGGCAGTGAGGCAAATCGGCGTTTGTCCAACAAAAAATCAAATGTCGTCGCCTTCGTGAATAAATATGCGGAAGAACAGGGCGAACCTCAGCCTCATAAACCTGAGACGCATCTCCCGTCGGGGAAGACAAGAGAAGAGATTTGGGATGACTATCTCGATTCTTTATCTATTCACGACCGCAAATCCAAGGAAGTCTCCTTGCCGTACTTCTACGAAATCTGGAAAGACGAGTTCAAATCTTGGCTCAAAGTTCCGAAGTGCAAGCGTTTTTCGCAGTGCAGTGTATGTGCTTCGATCAAACTCTTGAAGGAGGGCACACCTAAATCCCAGCACGGTAAGCTAAATTCTGAAAAATACAGTGTTTGCATTTGTTTTACGTTGTTTTAGAAGTTTGTATATTAAAACGTGTTTTTTTTTCAGGTCAATACGACAAAATGCGAGAGGTGCACCTTAACCAAGCGCGTGCCGAGCGTGAGAAGTTCTACAAACACGGCCGAAAATCCAACATGACTAAGAGCATCAAGGAAAACAAGACGTGGTGGAAATATTCCTCTGTCATCATTGACGGGATGACCCAATGGACGACGCGCCTGCCGCATTTCAGGCGCATGCCATCATATCTGGACCGAAAGGACTTCTTGGACGTGCACAATATGGGTAGCATCATCGAAAACGTTGGCCGGTTTATGGACTTCAACTACGCGAATTACGGTGACGACGCCAACTTCCTGCTGAACGTGCTGCATCGTGACGTCACTCGAATTCAAGAGCACCGTCGTAAAGGGGATGGCGAGGAACCGTACCCGATGCCGGAAGTGTTATACGTCCAGCTTGACAACGTGGGCACCAACAAGAGCATTATGCTTTTGGCGTATATCTCTTGGTTGGTTATGTCTGGCGCGTTCAAGAAGGTGAAGGTGAACTTCCTAATCGTCGGCCACACCCACGAGAACATCGACCAGATGTTCTCGCGTTTTTCTGTGCGCTTAAAACGCAAGCTTGCGATGACCCTTGACGAAATGATGGAAATCGCAAAGGAGTGTTTCTCGGATGGCATCTTCACGACCGCGGTGGCGAAAGTGCACGATTTGAAGACCTGGTTCGGTGGTCGCTACGAGAACGTCTGTGGCATCTCCACGCAGCAGACCTTCAAAGCGTTCAAGAACGAGGCCGGCGAAGTGGTCGTGCAATACAAGATGTATTCCACCGACAAGAAGTGGCTACCAGAGGAGGGCCTCAAGGTGTTGAACTCTATGCCCGAGAACCTGCCTGATTTTGTCAAACCGAAAGCCTTCTCCGAAGAAGGGCTTACGAAGCTCGAGGATCTGGTGGACGGGATGCGGACCATTTTGAGTACGACGTTTACACCTACCCACGAGGCGTGGTGGGCGGAGCTGTTGAGGAAGCAACGAAAGCTGACAGAGGAGGGCATTTTCGAGGAGCCCAATGTCCCGTTCGTTTTGCCGAGCAAATTGCACGCACGTTCGAATGCCCCTTTGGTGCATGCCCTGGAAGCTCCTCTCAGACTCGCCGAAGCTCAGATGCCAGCAGCAGCAGAAATTCCAGCCCGAATTCAAGAACGCGTAGAACGTGCACCGATTGCCGTGTACACGGGCAAACGTAAGGCGGTGAATCGGGCTGCTAGAAAAGCTGAAGCGTACGTGGCCAACCCGGTATGGGAGGTTTCGTTCGATCAGATGACCGTAAACAGCTACGCCGTTTGCTTCGGAGAAATCACGGGCGTGAAGGCCAACGATGTATGCCAATTCCGTGTCAAGCTCAACGGCAAAGAATGGTCGGACCCCCTGATGCTTGTCCGAGTGCATGCACGGATTGTCTACGCGAAGGAGTTGAAGTACAAGTACCTGAAAGTGAAGACATACACGGACACTAAGGAGCGAAGACTCGGAAAGGTGTTGGCAGCGAAAGCGGGAGCCTTCTGGGAGAACGCATCCGATACGCCGTCAACTGAGCCCTTCAAAAGTGCAGAGATATTGCTAGCGTGGAACATCGCAGCTAACGAAGCAAAAGGTTGTATCCCATATGAGCAGTATGGGCAACTTATAGTCGCACTCCTGGCGCAAAGAGCCAAGAAAAGACGAATTGATAACGGGCAAGTGGAAGAAACAGTAGGCGATGAAGACAATAGCGAAAACGAGGAAAATGAGCTAGACGACGGTAGCGATGTTGAAATGTGAATAGCATCAGCTGGCTTAGACGCACAAAATATATGTACATAATGTAAATACGATTATTAGAGAAATCTGATATGGCAATTGCTCATTTCTTTCGTATGCCATGCTCGCTACCATTTACCGCACAGAAAATAAATTGCATGCTTCACCGTGTCTTGGAAACATTTTCGTACGTGTCTTGTAATTTTACCGTTGCGGAGGCCTGCGAGCAAAAGTATTTTCAACATCAACATTTTCAGCACATATATTTTCTAAATATCGCCAAAAACAGCTAATGTCAATTATCTACCCTAATGTCAATTTCATCGAATAGCGTGTTTTAGGCGATTTTCTCCAAGTATTGTGGGAAATACTCCAAGGCCCCGTAGTATTTCCACAAATACTTACGACGAATAGAGAATAAGTCACATGCATGGTTGCACAGTTTGTATCCGAATGCCATTCCATCAAGGTTAAGCATCTTGACAGTAACACTGGCCAACCAAAAGCCTTCCTGTCTTTGGATATCTTGAGCACTCTCATTTCCAGCTCTTTGGACTAGGAAGCATCATGACTGTGCCTCGCCAGAACGCTAATCCTCAAAGCCGCACACTTGAGGCGAGCCTTATGAGACAGTGACCTTTGGCTTGTGGGGCTTCAACCCCTTATCAAATCCTGAACACTTGTTAACACCTGGAAAATTTTATCATGATGCAACTTAAGTGGGATTATAAGTTCCACATAATCATATTGTCTACGTATGCTGAAGGCATAACTGCCGCATATGATCACAATAGCGGTCGCAGCTTCTATAACATTGTGGCTTCTGAGTCAAAAGCTGATAGCCAATGACTTTTGCCAATAATTGCCGACCTAATAATAATCAAGCCGTGGAAATATGTACCCAAGAGGTTTTCATCCATCGGTCGTATAAATATATCAGGGCTGCATCCCAAGAACTGCAGGGCTGCATCCCAAGAACTGCGATGCGCCTTCGGTGCAATGGGCTGCAACCCAAGAACTGCAGGGATATATCCCTAACATTTTTTACCCTGCATCAAATTGATATGACAGGAGCAGGAATTGATCCTTCCTTGCTAAGGTGTAGTGAGCCTTGTGTAAATCATACCCTTACACAGATACGCATATGCGGGTACCAATATCTGTGAAAAAAACTGCTAATGCTACCTTTGCCAAGACCGTGGTTTGTCATCGGATTCTGTGGCCAGTAAATCCGCGCTACCGGATAACTGAGGTGGACGGAGTTGTGATCCTGAGTTATGCTTGACACACATAACTAAAACGAATTTCACATTAGTACGTGGCGAATTCATTCTCACTCATCGCGATAGATGTTCGTCAAAGCGTGCGTACTGGACAAAAATATTAAGGAGTTGAGCAGACCGGTTAAGGATTATAAGTCCAATTCCGTTAAGCAGGGCCGCTCCGTTTGCATTAAAACAAGCCCCTTTGTTCGTTTATTATCGAAATCGGGCTCCCCATCACCGCCTAGGATCCTCCAAAGTAGCTTAAGGAGGGGAGGAAGAGTTGGGTGCACTATATCAGGCCGAGAATCGTTCGAATATAATTCGTTATAATCGTGGGATCATCGATCGCGCAAAGGCGACGACGGCTAGCGCAAATAATCCGTAACGTAGACTTCGGATGCTTTGAATCGTCTAGCACATACATGATAACGTGTGGATCAATCAGTAATCCAGCGTAGGATTGTATCGCGAAAACGCTCTTCATTGAACCTTGGAACGTCACTCAACGATACGATTTCCGGAAAGGTGGGCTGCATCCTAAGGACTGTATGGCTAAATGCCTAAGGTGAGGGACTAAAGTGGACTCAGTTCCCCCAATAACCTAAAAACACCATGAGGGACGCCTCAAATCGGTGTAAGAAGACTGGTACCAGCAAGAAGCGACAACAACAAAGACATCAAAGACATATACAAAGGTATGCCCGTTGTGAGGTCACAACTCTCTTAAGAGGGGAGATCTGTCAGGGTTATGACCGATGACATATGTGTCATACATGTCATACGTGTCATACCTGTCATACATGTCATACCATGTCATGTCATGTTATGTCATATATTATTATGACAGTCGGTCGTGTCATATATTATTATGACAGTCGACAGTATGGTCGATCATGACTGTACAGGTCGAGTCGCGTCATACATTTATGACAGTCGTCAGTACGGTCGACGATGACTGTACATGTCGCCAGATGATTATGTCATATCATCAGGCATCCCTGTCATCGAGAGTTCGTATGATTGAACTCGAAGATGGCAAAGCAAAGATACATCTTGGAAACAAACCAAGAACCATCTTTAGCTTTCAGCATGCGCAGAACTCGCATGTGCAGCATGAACGAACTAGTCGTTATTACCATGCTGGTCGTTCAACCTACGTCTCGGGTTCACAACCCAATGGCGGTACCATCTAAGATGATGGGTGACGTAGGTATAAAAGTGAGGAAGCGTTGTGCTTCAGCAGATCTTCTCACAAAAGCCTGCACTCATCTCCGCTCATTACTTACGCGTGTGTTACCGTCCCATAACACAGCGCTTTATATCAATATACTGAGGGCTCGCTTATCTAGCCCTGACAATACGGCACTTAATCCTATTTCAGGATTCAGATAAAAGTCTTGTATTTGTTTTTCAGTGATTGACTTGCTCATTATTATAAAGGAATATCTTTATGTTCCCAAGGTAGGATATTAAATGTGTCCCACTGAATGTATCCTTTAGCATAATTTAATGAAAATGATTTCGTTTCACTTCTTGTTTCTATACCAAGAGCGGCGTATTGTTTGTTAAATTGAGTTTTTTTCGGTTTTCTAAGAATATCGTATTTTAATTCTACAACTTTCTCTTGATTATTCAAAATTATTTCTTTGATTTCTTCATGATTGATACTTCGAGAATTTTCAAATTTTAGAGGAAATCCTTTTACCTTAGTCATTGTTGTTTTATTATCGAATTTCAATGAATATGATTTAGGTGCTGTTGATACAAATTCAATGCAGAGATTTTGAAAAAATATTAAAGAGGGAGTTTTTGAGGCATTTTCTAAAGGTCAGAGGCGGCCCGTCTGTGAACCTTATGAGTGTGGAGACCGACATTTCCAACGTATGAGATTTTGAAAATTTATTTATGAGGGAGTTTTCGAGACATTTTCTAAAAGGCGTATCTCGTCTGTGAACCTTATGAGTGTGGAGACCGACTTTTCCAACGTATGAGATTTTGAAAAAATATTATTAAAGAAGGAGTTTTTGAGGCATTTTATAAAGGTCAGAGGCGGGCCATCTACCGTATGAGATTTTGAAAAAATATTTATGAGGGAGTTTTTGAGACATTTTGTA
>LGRX02014500.1:0-16684 GCA_001247695.2 Cymbomonas tetramitiformis | reverse complement strand
TTTTGTACAGGTCAGAGGCGAACCGTCTTTGATCCTTCTGAGTGTGGAGACCGACATTTCCAACGTATGAGAATTTGAAAAAATATTAAAGAGGGAGTTTTTGAGGCATTTTTTAAAGGTCAGAGGCTGCCCGTCTTTTAACCCTATGAGTGTGGAAACCGACTTTTCCAACGTATGAGATTTTAAAAAAATATTAAAGAGGGAGTTATTGAGGCATTTTTTAAAGGTCAGAGGCGGCCCGTCTTTAAACCTTATGTGTGTGGAGACCGACATTTCCAAACACAAATAGATTAAAAATTATTTTAAATTCTTTTTCCGCCGCAAAAACTTGGTACACCATCAATGAATACAATGGTATTTTTTATATAGCAAAAACAAGCACAAATGATTTGTATGAATGTAGAATACCAGATGGAAATTACACGAATTTAGATGATTTAAAATCAATTTTAGAAACCATTATTTTAAATGTTCTTGTAGCCAACTTTAATTTTGTTGCACCCGCTGATAGCGTAACCGTTACATATGAGGCTATTTCTGGACATTTTAATATACAACTTAGTAAAGCTGCACCAAACATTAAATTTGTTGCATTTTCAATTACTGGTGATTTTCAAACTGTTCCAGGCAGTGCATTAGATAATGCATTAAATGCTATATTTAATTCTCCTGGGAAATATAATGATGTTGATCAAATTTTAGGAGGACGAACGAATAAATCTGTTGCAGGATTAACAAATATTTCTGATGTAAATAATTTATTTGATATTGAAACACCAGATGTGTTATTTAAATCTAAATTTCCGGGTAATTTACAAACAAATGATGCTATTTATTTAAGAATTACCACGTTACCAACAAATAATTTACAAAGTACTAATCTTTCAAACAATATAAATCAAAGTCAAATAATAAGTAGCGACATTTTAGGAAAAGTATTATTACCTTCCGATATTTCTAGTAAATTTATTTCATATTTAGATTTTGATGAAAACTTTGGTATAGATGTACAAGCTTCACAATTTTCTCAATTACGAATTTCAATAACTGACAACAAATCTAGATTAATTCCAACAGCCTTGTCAAAAAATGGTACAGAACAATCCATTAATTTTGCAATTTCGTTGAAATTAAAAGAGTATTCTCAATGAACATTTTTTTATTTTTTATTTTTTATATTATAGAAAATGTCTTTACCTTATAGCCTTGCATTTGGTCTTCAAAAATTAAACGGATATTCCACCAACTATTACAGATTAGAAACAACAAATTTGACAACCGTAGGTCCTTATGGTGTGATAACTTTAAATTTACCTGTGAACTCTTTAATAAATATGAAAAGCCTAAGTTTGCATTGTCAAGGTCGTGCTAATGAAACCAATATTGCTTGTACCGACGCTGCGGCACAACCTGATGTAGTGATTACAACTTTGCCAAACGGTATAGAAAAACTTATTCAAAGGGTAGAAATTTACAGCGGTGGAATTCAAATTTCAAGTGGAATGCAACAATATTCAACGGTTTCAACTGTGTTGGATAATATAAATACAACGTTAAATAAAGAAGTTTCGTATCAAAGAGTTTTAAAAAATCAAGAAATAAATGTAAATACTGATAACTATTATACAGAATTACGACCATATATATTAAACAATTTTTTACAATTTATAGGCGAAGCAAGTCCAGACTATATTGATACAGCATTATTACCAAGTATACAAATACGATTTATATGCACGGTCCTGAAGTTTTAGGGGCATATCAAAAATCATTAGGAGCTGGAAATGGATTTGCTGGAACTGGGGCGGCCCAACTTGCTGCAAATGCTTCTTGGGTATTACAAGATTTGCATTTTACAATTGAAACAATTACATTTTCAAATGGTGTTTATGATAGCGCCGTGGAACGTAAATTAAGAGAAGATTCCTTTATTGAGGTGCCTTTTAAGAATTATTTTACATTCTTGGATTCCCAAACAAAAATGGACAAATCAACTAGATTTTCTTTATCTACTCAATGTTTAGATAATTTGTACGCCGTGCAAAGACCTTCAACTTATAATTCAACAAATGCAGGTTTGCATAAAATTGATAATAAAATTGGAGCAACTTATGTGCCGTCATATTTTAGATTTTATGCAGGAAAAATTCAATCCTGGCAATATAATATAAATTCACTTTATTATCCAAATTATAGAGCAACCGCTCTGGATGCCTTTAATTTACTAACTATATGAAAAGCGGATAATTATTCTGTTGATTCTGGATGCAAAATAAATTCTTTGGAGAACTGGTATAATTCTTATTGGACTGCTATGTTAAGGCTTAATATGCCTTCCGAAATGAATGTTAGAAGTCGTGGTGGCTTAGATACACGTGGTTTGAATTCTCAATTCTTCTTACAAACACAAGCAGGTACAGATGCTTTACAAGAAGCTATTCCCGGTGCTGATAATGAAACTTTTGTAATTTGTGAATGTACTTCTACACTTCGCATAGGTATGGGCAGAATGATTGAAGTTGTTGTGTAAAACTTATTTATTTATAAATAATATATGGTAGAACAAGCTGGACAAATCAATTCTAAAAATCTAGGAAAGTCTTTAGGGAAAATAAATGTTACTTTACCAAATTTAATGTTAACTTCAGGATTTAGAAGTCCTTCAATGATGATGATTCCTTGCAAAACAATTCAAGATTTACGACCACCAGCAAGAGTTTCTAATGTGGACCCTATGTCAGGTTTCAAATCATATACATTAGGACACGGTGATAAAATTACAAAACAAAATGCTATGGCACGAGTCATGTTGTGTCCATGCATACACGATCTTAGCGCAGGTCACAATACAGTGCCCGAGCATACGCGATTTTAGCGTAGGTCACATTGTGCCTCTGTTTATTACATATGAGAATATATGTTACTCATCTTTGTGAGTCTAGACAGCATTGTGCTGATTGTAATGCTTTCTCTGGTGACTTATATATCACAGATTATACCAATATGGTGATCAGTCCAGTGCAATATTTTGTCACCGGAATGTACAGGGATTGTGAATGATTGCAATCCAGCCGGAGGAATAATCCCAACAGCTTATTCTGTCCTAATGAATTCATCGGAGTTGTACTCATTTCGACGATTCAAAAACCCATGTCATTGTAGTGATGACAACTCATGTGAATATATAGGGTTTTTATCAGAATGCTTTTATGTGATGTCAACATATTATGAACAATTCACTTGCATCTCAGGACAAAGGAGTTACGCTTGGAAGGTCTTGCATGGTGGTCACCAACAGTTATCAGCTGTTATTCGGGTGCCATATTCTGCCTTCAGCACTGGGACTATATCAACCGGTCTTACAGCGATGCACTTGTCCTTCCCACTCTTATGTACGGCTATAGTGCCAAAGTGTATCAGGTGGGATATATATATATATATACATTATATAACTATCATCTTCTGATCCAGGAAATGCAATTAAGCATGGTATCAGGTTATATGTTATGTATATAGTTCAGCATTCCAAACTTACTCGAGAATGTAAATGCTGAGCGAGAGTCAACTTATAGTCATTGGGATATAGTTTCCCATCCGAGTTTACACTTTATTAGTGATGGTGGATTTAACGTTGTACAGATTTCAACGTTATTTGTGGATGCAGTGATTTTATCAAAAGCAATCCATCAGAAATCACCAGATCGGAATATAAAATGGATATGTGTGTGATCCTATCCACCTTCTTCCCTCCTTGAGGAAGTGTGAACATATAGGCAGTCAGTTGTTTATATACGTTATAGCTTATAGCTTATAGCTTGCAGTCCTTATAGGAAGCAGCGCATACAGTTGTAGGGTTGTTGCCCAACAGTTCTTGGGTTGTTGCCCGATATATAATCATGTCCGTGCTGATTACAGCATGATATATATATCTGCTAAACACAAAGTGTATCCAATAAATAGGTGGTATTTAGGGCATATCTGGTTAAAGTGGCCCTTTCACCCAATAATATGATTAGGGTGTTACATGATATCTGTAACCCTAAAATAGGTTTTAAAAAAAAGCAGTATAATTTTTTGCAAAGGTTTTTAAGCAAAACTGCATTTAATACCTAAATGAATATAAGGTGGTTTTCAGAGGGTACGTTACACCCCTGACACACACATTTAATTTTAGGGGTGTTACAGGGTGTTACAAGTGCCGTAAAAATCAGGGAATATTCGTTGATAGCTGAATAATTAGATCAGCAAAAAAAATCCACACACATTTTTCATTTTGAAATCATGCGTGGAGGATTTTTACGTATTTTGTTACAGCCAACATGTATACCCCTATATATTACATACCTAATATCTAGGGTGTTACACGAGATATGACCATGGTCATTATGTTTTTCTGATACCTTAATAGGTATAGAATCATAATTTAAAATAAAATGGGCACACATTTTTCATTTTGAAATCATGCGTGGAAGTTTTTTACCCATTTTACAGCTTTTTTGGCTATCTGATATATTGCCTTGGTGACATATCTCAGTGTATATGTGGAATGTAAAGTACAGAATCACTGCAATAAACTTCACTTTGGCACATGATAAATTTCATGGCAAATAAGTGAATTGTGCTGTGTATCAACATCTATGGTTGATAGCATTTCTGGGTTTTACTGATTTAAACCCATGGCAGCAAATGTACATCCTGGTGATATATAAGTTATCAACTTAAGTGGGAACATCCAGTTAGGAACATCCACTTTAGTGATATTTGTCAATCTATGATCTGTTCTGAGCATAGGTCTGTGCTCTAAGATTTATCAAAATGATATTTCTTATTTAGAACATATCTGGACATTGCTTGATACAATCACAGCAATTTAACACAACACATTTGTATGTGTGTGTTGTCCTTAACAACTATATCAGATGTCATGTAGATACTGATCTGTGAGTTGCATGCATTTGAACTGATCAGATCTGAATCAACTGTCAATGTGCAACGTAGTTGTTGATATTGCTCCAGCGATAATATGTGGAATGACGAGTGGACTGCACCCAACAGTTACCAGTTGTTTCATGGGTGCAGTATCTTGCCTTCGGGTCTGGAGATAACTCCATCCAGCCCTACAGCATCTTGTCTTATCCTGCTCCCTTATCTATCGCAATCACTGACATTTTCCACGCACATGTGTTTGGAAAATGGTATGTACATTATCATACACATAGTAGATATTTAAGTTAATCAATTCACTTTGAATCAGTGAATGTTAATACATACAATGCAGTGTGTGTGTATGCATGCAGTGCTTACTGATTAGCACTTTTATCAGTGTATGTGTGTGTGTGTAAGATAACTTTTACACACTTTACAGTAGAATATGTTCTGGATATTACAATATCCTAGACAATTCATCATGCAAGATAGTCAGCATACCATGCACTGATTACATCTAACATGATATATCAAGTTTAGGGATTATTGTAATTCCATAATAATCTCATTACAAAATGAGTTGCTGGGTATATTTCACATACAGCTCCGGTGAGCATCCTTCCAGTAATCCACAGTAGAACAATATGTTGTCCGAGGAGTATCTCGACTCCACCGGGTCACATTGAGCTAATTACTGTGTTTAAGATTACTGAATAGGCACCTTATACTGTATGGGTTCTAATATAGTTTAGCATGCACTGCAATGTGCTTATGCAATGTTCATGTATCACAGCATGATGCTAATATACCAGTTGCTAACGTGATCAAACTGATATATATACACTACAGCTGGTATCGTGATCAAGCTGTATTATTAATGCATGCACAATTCACAATGTTGCAATCACTCAGCATAAAATGTATACATGGTATAATAATGCATGTACTGCATGTTGGTGATTGCTGCAAGTGATGTGTGTGCATGTGTGTGTGTGTGTGTGTGTGTTGGCGGGCACTGCCTCTTGGAGAGCTCGGTAGATTCGTCTGTCGTGCTGCGAGGAGAGGCAGAAGGTGGTGATGTACACCTTCTGTGTTCTCCCTTGAATTTTGTGGGGAGCACTTAGGTGCCCGCATGTTTCCTTTTTTGACATGGGGTGTCCATGCTGTGTGGTGTGACTGCATTCATGACATAACCATGGACCAACAGGTCCCATCCATCGACCGGGAGCCACTGGGGGGCATGCCAGCAGGGTCCGCTTACTCCGTTACCCAGAGACCAACAATTGTTGGGCGATGATCGGTCACATCGTATCATCTTTCCATGCTGCTTTGCATTTGGGTTGGGAATATGTATGCGTTTGTGGTATCTTGTCACGGCCCCGCCCTGCTCTTGATTTGCTTTTCACATCCACTGGGATGATGATGGGCTGGCTTTTGTTGGCCGATCTCATGCCGTTCAGTGTGTGTGTGTTGATCCACACACACCTATTGTGCACTCATTATTATATTTCTGGTGAGCATGAATGCTGATGATTAAGAGTATTTGTACAGTTGATCTTAGCAACATCTCGACATCATCATCATCGCAAATTGAAATCTTTCATAGCACGCTGCAAATAACTTATGCAAAAGAGCGCGCTGCTGATGAAAAGCATGTATTGTCGTCGCCATTCACGTCATCGCATTATACGAGCGCTGACATGTATACGGATCAAAATTCCGTCGATGACCACTATGCCATATATCATTCTGAACAATTTTCGAGCGTGATTCATACAAGCGCGCGCATGCTGCGATCCACTTCTGCAAAAATATGCGACCATCGCACATGCTGCCACCTGCAAATTAGTGACCATCGCGCATGCTGCCAACTGCAAATTAGTGACCATCGCGCATCAACATGTATGAAACCGTACAAAAAGCAATTTGGTGCAATCATGAAAATCGTGATGCTGCGCTGATGACTTTCCGCGCGGAAACGATTTCGCTGCTGATTCGTCGCATCTGCGAACATGCATACATTTGCGAACCATTTATGCGAGTACGTTTCATTGCTGCGCTGATGTATGCCATATGCACACCTTATCGTGTAGTATGTGCGATCAGCTGTTTCTGCGAGTGCGCTTCTGTGAACGCGAAAATTTTCTCGCACGCTATCTTCGCTATTGCAGCAGATATATCAATATTCAATTTATGCGAGTGCGTCGCCTTATGTGCTCCGCAACCTGTCAACACAAATTAATGATATCTATGCGCTGCACACAATTGAGTTCTCGTATCGTGCCTGGACGAGTTTTTTTAGAATACCATTATGTTAGGGCTGAAGTGCGAGCCCACAAATATTATACAATATATCAAATAAACACTGTGCTGTTGAACGGCACACACAAGTGTAACAATCAAGCGGGTTGTGAGTTGCAGTCTCTGAATAAAAGAACTGCTGAAGCACAACGCTTCCTCACTTTGTACCATACGTCTCCCATCATCTTAGATGGTACCGCCATTGGGTTGTGAACCCGAGACGTAGGTTGAACGACCAGTATTGTAATAACGACTAGTTCGTTCATACTGTGCATGCGTGTTCCGCACATGCTTAAAGCAAGATGGTTCTTGTTTGTATTCAAGATGTATCTTTGCTTTGCCATCTTCGAGTTCGACGTACGAACTCTCGATGACAGGGATGCCAGATGATGTGACATTATCATCTGGCGACATGTACAGTCATCGTCGACCGTACTGACGACTGTCATAATAATATATGACGCGACTCGACATGTACAGTCATGGTCGACCGTACTGACGACTGTCATAATAATATATGACACGACATGACATGACATGGTATGACATGTCTGACAGGTATGACACGTATGACATGTATGACACATATGTCATCGGTTATGACCCTGACACTCAGGGGCGTGCGCGCCGGTGTAACCTCGAGGGAGCGCCAATCCCGGCCGGCCGACCTGCCAGCCGCGCCCCAGAACTCCGAAGAGCCCGGGCCGACCGACAGACCCGCCGCGCGAGATCCCGACTGACCAGACCCCACGGCTGAGCCGGGGGCGGCGCCGGCCCGACCCCCCCCACGACGACCCGACCGACCGTGGAAATCTTCTCCATCCGAGTACATTGACATTGTATGCGTGCTATGCGTGCGATCTAACCAGCTGAAGTCGAAAGTGCTACACGACACACGCGGTGACTAGCACCCGCCGATCCAGAAATTCACTACTTGCGCCCGAGCACAAGTAGTCACACCGGCCGAAGCGCGGAGATTTCCGGAACAGAGGAAACTAGAAAACTAAAGCTCCATTGGGAACACCACGCGTGGTACGCTCGCAAATTAACTAATTGAAAAACGTGTGGCGTGGCAACTAGCACCCGCTCCCAGGAATTCGCTACTCGTGCGTGAGCACAAGCAGTCACACCGGCCGAAGCGCGGCGATTCCCGAATAGGGGGGACTAGAGGGCCAAACTAAAGGCACGCGAGATCCCGAACCGACTCCGAATTCAAGCAAAAGCTACGCAAAATTTTAAAAAATTGCGCAGCGCTTCCGCCGCAGAGGGTCGGAATTGCCTGAAAACTGAGACGATTTGGTTCCGGCCGCACCTGCGAGTCCAAATTACGGCACTAGGCCGCGAGTGCGTGATATGCGTGCTAAGACAAAGGCAACGCGCGCACCTCAAAAGATTTTCGTTGGGCTAGATTCCTCTACGCCAACGCGGTTCCAAGAGATCTGGAACCCTCAAACCCACACACCGCCGCGCAACGCAAGCGAAAGAACAGACATTCCCGATTTCGTAGAAAGGTTCTACGCTAGCTAATCACGCGAGGCAAGGCGGTTTTGATCACAATTCGCGCAAAAAAAACAAGGAAGCAACGTGAAAACACGGACTAATTACCATTTTGTAGGAGTCTCCACTCTTGCTTTTCTCTTCTTTACGGTTTCGGACTTATTCTATCTACACTTATTAAACGACCGCACGAGGTATGGTTACGATTGGTCAACTATCGGACTTCGGTTTCGTAAATCCTTCTAGTTATGCTTTTGCTTTCAGTGCATGCTTTCAATACACAATATACAGCAGTTACGGCTCTTTACTTTTTATGTTACAATTCTCAGTTCAGTTCTCATCTCCGAAACGGGTTACACTTAGAGTTCTTATACATTCAGGAACTGCGAGAACAGGTGTTCCGCTCGGGTAAAACTGGCTAAGCTCCCATAATCAGTCCGGCCGAGTGCTTTTATCATGCATCTCGGAAACCCGGATAATACGAAGTGATGACTGACAGTACAGTACTACTGTACTGTCATCCTAGCTACTAGCGGAGTCACGGTTCCGATCAGAGACGGGTCAGGCTAGGGGCTATCAGAGCCCATAATAATAACCCTGAACCTAAAGTCCAGCACACCACCCGGAGCTGTGACCGTAGCTAATAGGGCTAGGCAAGCGGAGCTAACTAAACAGATAACAAACAGCAACTTACTGGAAACAGATATACTTTAAGCTGGGTGTCCGGGGACTTGTCCCGGCACAACCCACTACTGCGGCCAAGGCTAATCAAACCACCAGGATAACAGATAAGCACACTCAGCCACTGCAAAGCTGGTCGGCAGAGCCGAGTTCAGCGGTCGGATTCCAAGGCAGAAATACTTCCGAAGTGAGTTGAGATGATAATTGAAAGACGTTGACACCACCAGACCCAAGAGGGTCAGGCGGATCCCGGAGGGGAATGTTAGGATGTCCAATTTGCAAAGCAGCCGAGGTCGATTGAAAAGAAAATTGCGTCACGTCCCGCTGCGGCATTGACGAACCAGCAGTAACCTCAGGCGGGCAAATAGGATCCGGTAATGCGTCACTGAGACGAACCGCACCGCAATCGTAAGTGGCTCCGGGCTCAACCAGGCCCCTGACACCACCGCCGACCACGAGTGTCGGCATCGCCGTAGCACTGAAGAGAAATGTAGCAACCATGAAGAGAGTAAGTGCAAATTGACCAATGCCAAATGGCTTGGAGCCTCTGGGGACTCCGAATCGCCGAAGTGCCGTAGTCGCCGGCGTTGCACCCCCCTCAATTTCAGTCAGGCAGACTTCATCGTCATCGGAATCACACACCTCAACAGGCTCAGGGTCAATGTCAAGCCAGTCAGGGTGCACAGCGTTGAATGTTTTGAAAGAGTTGTCAGCCGTAGCCGTCGGGCCGAGAGCCAGAGAGGCAGACGGCGGCACGAAGGCGGTACGGCTGACCTCATGCAAGTCACTCGGCTCACGATGCACGGGTGCAGAGGCTTTCGGCAGCAGCCGCTTGCTGGCGGCCGGCTCAGCGACACCACCAGCAAGCGGACCGCTGACCTCAGCAAATGCAACACGGCCAATGGACAGGTGCTCATCAGGTGCAGACTCAGCAGAGGCAGCGGCATCCCTGAACTGCTGCAGAGCCGTAGGCTCTGGAGCAAAGGAATGCGCAGACAGCTCACAGACTTCAGGTTGCCCCACGAGAGCACACAAGTGCTCCATGGACCCCTCATCCCCAGCGTCATAGTACCGCTGAAAACGAAGGGCAAGCACGTCGGAGTCATAAGACTCAACGGCTTGGCAGTAGGATGCCGAAATGGTCATTGGGTGAGTGTCCTTGTGAGGACACTCACTCAGCCAATGCTTCGACCCAACGGCGCGGCACTTCTCGTGCCTGCACGTTGGGACAAAGGTGCCAGACCGCTTGTCAAAAGCCACCTCCGAAGAGGCGGAATGAGCAAGCGGTTGCACTCCAGGCCGGTGGAAGTTGCGCGGAGTGTGTTTCCCAGGGGGCTTGGAGCCACCCTTCTTAACCCCTAATCTGCGAAAGGAATTTTGGGTTTTTGAAAAGTTAGGTTTATCTACGATAACTTTTGCATAACGGTCCTAACTCAACTTTTGAAAATAGTGTCGGAAAGGTCTTCGCAAGGCGAATCGCATACGCAGGTTTGAAATGCACGACAATTGATACCGGCGACGTGATTATCAACCGAAAAATGTTGATGTATGTGCACATTGTTAACAACCTAAGCCCTAATATTGACCCTAGACTTCCGGATGTAATTTTACCAAGTATTCAACATGTGGTTAGGGCTATTTAGAGTATTAGGGGGGTTGTAACACTACTGCACATGTGCCCTAAATGTAACCGAGTATGGCCAAGTTAAAATGGAGCGCGTCTCGAAGAATATCAAGAGCATCAAAACAGCTTGGTTGCTCATAAGTGCACGATTGCATGCGGCTTGCTGAGAGCTTTTCAGAACTGTCTTCAAAAGTGAATTTGAGTTACATGTCGCAGAGAAACTCAGATTTAAGTGTTTGATGAGATAGCTCATCACGTCGCAGATTAGGGGTTAAGGGAATCCACATCCCGCTGCAACTTGACCAACTGAGCACTGAGCCGATCGATGGCCGAAGCCAGGCCAGTGTCAGTGGCGCAAGACGCAACAGACATGGGCCGCCCCGCAGTGCGCTTGCCCGAGAGCCGCCCGCAGCGGTACTGCTCGCGCACGCGCGCCTGCAAGGTGAGCAGACTCACAGCCGCACGCTGGTCAGCTCGAGCAAACGAGTCAACCAGCGCGGCGTAAGCCGGCCCAGACAGCGCAGAGATGAATTGCCGTTTAACAGCGTCCTCGGGCAACGCCTGCAGACGCTGTGCATCCCGAAGACAGCTGTTAAACAGCCGAATGTCAGAGTCAGGGTCATGCTCATCAGAGATCCTAACCTCAAGCAGCTCTGCAAACGCATCGAACGGGGTCGATACATCCGCAAGCATACGCACCACCTCGAGGGTGGCACGCTTGCCATCGGCAGGAACATCCGAACCAGAAGCCTCTACCCAATTACGGGCAGGAGACCCTGGCGCAGTCAGCAGTAGCAGCACAGAGTACAACAGCTCGTTCGCAGCAGACAGGACAGGGGCGTCAGCAGCTGTCAGTTCAAACAGGGGTGCAAACGCAGGCGACTGCAGCGTGAACAACTGCTGTAGCTCGGATACCAACTGCGAAAAAATGTCCGAAGCTGAATTTTCGTTGCCTTTAAATTTTGCAGTCTTGTCACCCAGAACTTTGGTCGCTGCTGTTTTGGCACATTGAACATCAAAAGAGTCCCTGCGCAACCTCTGCAAAAGTACGGCTGCCGCAGTGGACGCTTCAGATTCTCCCGAAGCCAAATGCGGAGTCGATGGCGTAGCTGCATTCAGTGCCCCAACATCATCGAAAATGGTTGCTAGTTTCCGCGCTCTAGCGCGTGTGCGTGGTCCAATTGGAGTCTCCATGGTAAAAATGACGGCGAGACGGGTAGTGTGGGCTAGCGTGTCGGCAGTAGAAAGATCGGAAAACGCAGCGGCCAATCCCTGCAGAAGCCTCAGTAACAAGAACAACATCAAACAGGTCATGAGCCGATTGGCTAAAAGTGGTTGCGAGCCACAATACGCGGAGTGTCCTCTCCACCGGCCAGGTGAAACGTAAAAAGAAGCCATAATAAGCGACGATACTGCTGCCGATAAACGTTCCGTAAAACTGATCTCCACTTCAAGAGAAGGCCATACCGCGAAAAGACGAACTACTGTCTAAGGGGGCGCCCACCCCATCTCTGTGTCAAAACTTAGCCAAACATGGCAACAGCTAGGCGCTGTGCCATCAGAATTACTAGGGAAGTGGTGACGCGCATAACCTGCGAGAACAGGTGTTCCGCTCGGGTAAAACTGGCTAAGCTCCCATAATCAGTCCGGCCGAGTGCTTTTATCATGCATCTCGGAAACCCGGATAATACGAAGTGATGACTGACAGTACAGTACTACTGTACTGTCATCCTAGCTACTAGCGGAGTCACGGTTCCGATCAGAGACGGGTCAGGCTAGGGGCTATCAGAGCCCATAATAATAACCCTGAACCTAAAGTCCAGCAGGAACTCTTTCCATAACTCAACTGTACTGAGTACTCCGTACAACAGGCTAGGCACCTCACATCAACATCATTCTGATCGGTCCTACTGTACTCCGTACTGAGTACTCTTGCGTTTTATACTTAGCCGTTTTTCTTGCTCTTGTGCTTGCCTCCTAGCACACAACCTGAGACGTGTTAAGTTATTGTTCATATTTATCTTATCAAGTGAAGGAAAATACGTATGCAATGAAACATAGTCTGAGAAACCCCTCAGCATTGTTAGAAGAAAGGAACATCAAGGATATTTATCCGCAGGTTATGAGAAAGATGCAACCTGCCCCTTCACACAATACACGATATACAATCTCAAAATACTACTATGATATTGCCCACATTCAAACACTTTTCTCGTGATCTAAGGGATTGCTATTTCCAAAACCCAAATACAGGGTATCGCATTTTAAAGCATTGTGATACGATAGTTCATAAGAAGTGCTCTATCTGCATCAACAGTTGTGAACGCCATGTAGGACCACATCGACGACCTATTCGCCTTCATGGCTTTGCATTCCTTATTGTTCATCGCTAAGGCCTAGCCTTTCTTGCACTCCTCAAAAAGCGCAGGTTCATAGCTCTAAGTTTTGCGCTGACCAGGAATAACCAAGTCTGCGTGTATTTCAAGCAAAATTCAGATACACATCGCTACATGGGTTTTAACCATTGAAAACGGCGCGTGCATCCTTTATTTCGTATTTTGCCATTTTTTTTCGATAGCATCGAGGCGACCGTGCATAGCCATTGTTCCAATATTGTGCCAGTATAAACAACAGCAGCAACACGGCCCGCAAGGATGACAAAGTTTATTCGCTTGGTGCACATGATGCTCGAATTGGCACTCGTTGGGGCTTTTGACTTCAACAGAAATGCGTCCACCGTAGCCGTGGATGAAGAGGCACGTGGGAAAATTTATTGAATTTGTGCGGAACCTGCGAATAGACGAACACGGAACGCATCAGCCATCTCGACGCGCAAGTTCGAGCCACTCACGAAACGCGACATATCGGAATGATTCTCTGACGACTCAAGAGTTGAACTTTAGTTACACGTTTTGGCTCCCTTTTCAAGCATGTCCTCCTTTCTTAAAGCGGCCAGACTATTGGGCCACAAAAATGCCCTTAAACTTGAGCTACTGCTTATAACAATACCGCAGGATGCTCACGCATATGAACTGGCAAGGCGACCCGCAATCAAACCTCTCCACCCATTTGCATAGCATATAATCGAGACTTAAGAAATAATCGGTCACTCACGTTACAGAAGTTTTTTTCGGCGTCCATTCTAGAGCTGTGATTGTATCGATGACCTGGTCGCCATTCTTCCTGACCATGCCAAGGGCGACTGTGTCGGCAAGCTTTGTCGAAGGATCGCCTGCCGCAAGCACTGCAGTGGTGGCCCCGATACCTCCCTGCCCAAATTCTTTAAGCACGAAGGCCGCCGGAGCCTTCATGAGTCGGGAGACCACGATGTTCGGCTTAAATTGTGAAGCTATAGAGTAATCTCCCGCTCCATCGAACTGGAGTCCTTGGTTGAGACCGAGCGAAGAGCAGTCAAGCTGGGCCTTCCCGCTCTCCGCAACTGAAAAGGTTTGAGTTCCAGGGGACGTCGTTTGAACGGCGCTCATAGTGAATTTTATTTTGACGTGTGGCACAGCGCGGAGAAGATGTCTGCGTAGTTTCCACTTATCGTTCGCGTGTTGTCCTCCGTTGACTTTTAATTAGACTTCTTTCTTGAGGCAGACGAGAGCACCGGAAGCGTTTCCCCTTCGCTACCAGAGGTGTGGCCTGTGGGGTAAGGTTAGCGTCACGGTAAGGTTCTCGTGACCTTACCGTAATCTAATGGTAAGGTTATACATTATTCCCCCCAAAATGACGGTAATGTAGGGTTGACCTTACCGTCGACCTTACGGTAAGGTCACCCGCTAACCTTACCGTAAATAGTAACCTTACCCCCTCCAGATCGCATCAGCGAAGTGTCAGCGCCAGGTACTCGTATACTATAATTCTTTCGGCACATTCTTTCACATTCTCATTTTGGTGGAAACCCCGACGATGTGCCATGTGGCAGCATTTAACATTTACACCATCGATGCACATGTATGTTTTAACAATATGTGACTATACTCGTTCAAATATTGGGGAAAAAATCGCAGATGAAATCGAAGATTCCCCCTCTTTTGAAAAATCGGGAAAAAATTCAGCCCTTTTAACAGTGCAAAAATTGACGCCCAAATCGTAGGCTGTACACGACACATTGTATGCTGTATCCATATTACATCAATTGAAGCCCAAGTGTAGTGTATTGGGGAAAAAATCGGAGATGAAATCGAAGATTCCCCCTCTTTTGAAAAATCGGGGGAAAACTCAGCCCTTTTAACAGTGCAAAAATTGACGCCCAAATCGTAGGCTGTACACGACACATTGTATGATGTATCCATATTACATCAATTGAAGCCCAAGTGTAGTGTATATAATTCTTAAAATGATTTTGCATATATTGGGGAAAAAATCGGAGATGAAATCGAAGATTCCCCCTCTTTTGAAAAATCGGGAAAAAATTCAGTGCTTTAACAGTGCGTTTTTAACAGTGCGTTTTTGACGCCCATATCGTAGGCTGTACTACGTATGCTGTATTAATATTATATGGATTGAAGCCATTGTGTATCAAATGCATATATAAATTAGGTCCTCATTCATGGCAATTCCGGGATTGCTTGAACGGATTCAGAAAATTCAGTGCTTTAACAGTGCGTTTTTAACAGTGCGTTTTTGACGCCCAAATCGTAGGCTGTACTACGTATGCTGTATCCATATTATATGAATTGAAGCCATTGTGTCAGCCATGTGACTACGTGACACAGCACATACTTTACAAATCACTTCCCACTGCGTCAATAATATAATTCAGGTCATCAGTGGATAATGAAAAATATAAACAGGAATAAATTGATTATTTGATTTATATCAAAAAGCACGCAACGTTACGCTCAAGTCGTTCAAGTGTCGTGAACAGTGAACAATGCCGTTGTGACCATTGAACAGTGTGCTGTCAATAACCCTTACGCCGGAAGCGATCTTATAAATAGATATTGCGCAACAAAATGGATCGAGATTTATATAACGTGAATTCAGAAACAGTGAATGCTATCCATACACGTGGCATAGAAATCCTTGCTTCTGCCACAATTTAGATTTTCATATTTATATGGATGCATTATGCATCGTTAAAAACAGTAATCACTACATTTTTATTTTAAGACCAAAGGTCGATCGTTGGCGGAGCGGGAAATAAAAGTAGTAGCCTAATCATACCCTCCCGTCTCCGACGGAGGGCCCATGCGGCGTTTAAAGTGTCGTGGTCACACTTTTGTGATCAGGTAGGTGGTCGCCAGGTTTCACGACATGTGACGCAGTTCGCAAAGCTCCCAGAATGAAAGTTGGTGACAGTGTCATGAGCGTTGGGAATTATACACAGGAGCTCGCAGAGCTCGAGCTCCCAGAGAGCAAGTTGGTGACATGACAGAGTGCAAGTTGGTGACAGTCTGAGACAGTGCCAGTGCAGTGCAGTGCAGTGTCACAGGACACGGTGACGATGACGCCCGCAAAGCGTTGTGGTTGTGGATGTCGTCGACACGTTGTGTTCAGATAGGTGGTCGCCAAGTTTCACGACATGTGACGCAGTCTGCAAAGCTCCTAGAGTGCAAGTTGGTGACACAGTCACCCAAAAAGAAAGTGTACTAACGGGGGGGTGTGGGGGGCGGAGCCCCCCCACTGGGCTCAGTCTGGAAAAAAAAA
>LGRX02014499.1:20317-34620 GCA_001247695.2 Cymbomonas tetramitiformis | reverse complement strand
AACATATCATGCATGAGCCAAAGGGGACACAGCTCAGCGTAGGGAGGAGGTTTGTTGCGCAGCACACAGATAAGTTTTGTCTAAGTTTTGTCTTGGGAGAGGCTAGGGAGGGTGTCACCTGCGAATTGGAAGTCCAAGCAATCACTGAGCGCGGCTTCACAATCAGAGGTGTTGATGTCTGCTAAGTCCAAGTCTTTGATGTCAAAGCATATCTTCCCTTCCTTTTCAATCTCAGTCAAATTTAGAGATTTTGTGTAGGTGGTGTTGCCCTTCCAGACAACGGCGACAGCCTTGATCAAAGCGGTGAGTATACGTTTTTTAAGCCTGAATGCCCCGGTTTCTTGAACTCGAACACCACCTTTCTTCTCTCCACCATAGAACGACTTGCGCATCTCACGTAAGCTTTTTGCTGGATTTCCTACTTTCACGCGAGGCTTGTTGGGTGGGTCGGGGATCTTTGATTGCGTGCAGGAGTACCTCCTTTTGTAAACACGAGACGTCGTCACGCGTCCCATCTGATGCGGTGTATTGGGGTTCGTGTTTTCCTGATCACTGCATTTCTGTTGTCCTATGGTATCATCTGCATGTTCCTCTGCGAATAGATTTCGGGGTGTTATATCTATGGGTGTATCTGGTGGATTCGCAGTGAAGTGTGTACTTGGCACGGTCTTTGGTGTAGGCATGTGCAGAGCGCCATGTGCAGATGGTGCCAAAGGTGACGCGGTTGGTATGTTCACAGAGAAGAAAGGTGTTTGTATATTTTGGTGGTAGACAGAGGGTATCCCAGTTAGTATTTCTTGAGGTATGCCAGCTGCATAATGATAAAACTGACCATTTTGAAGGTGTGCAGGCGGAGTCGAAAATTGTGGATGGAACGGCATGTTGAAAGGATTCATAGTACCCAGCAACACCAAAGTAAATAATATTGCACACGTCGTCTAATGCATCATCGGTATCCTGAAAATGGCATCAATCTATTATATGTAAGCCAACATAGCGATGTGAAAGGTGTAAAATGAAGTCGCAAAGGGAAGTGGGCACACTGTTATGGAATAGAACAATTGGCTCGGTGGCTGCTTATTTCAGGCATAATTTATCTGGCAGAGAGCTCGGGTTGCATTACTGTTGCATTGCCATCGGCACACAAGCACGCATAATATGGCATTGGCCTTAGCGAATTATAGTCATCACGGAGGGCACATATGATTAGGCGCACCACCAAAGGCGTGTCTGACCAGGCACGCCCCTGAGGGTGTATCTGAGCAGGCGCATCACCGAGGGTACATCTGAGCAGGCGCACCACCAGAGTAGCGTGTCTGAGCAGGCGCACCACCAGAGTAGCGTGTCTGAGCAGGCGCATCACCGAGGGCGCGTCTGAGCTGGCGCGCCACCGAGGGCGCGTCTGAGCTGGCGCGCCACCGAGGGCGCATCTGAGCAGGCGCGTCACTGAGGGCGCGTCTGAACAAGCGTACCACCGAGGGTGCGTCTGATTAGGCGTACCACCGAGGGTGCGTCTGATTAGGCGCATCACCGAGGGCGCGTCTGAGCGCGCGCACCAAGGAGGGCAACTATGAGCAGGCGCACTACCGGAGGCTCACATGTGTTGCTGGCTGATGTGACAAAGCTGGGTGAAATTTGCAGCAATACCAAATCATGTGGCAGTTGGTATTTGCAACTCAGGACCGAAGATCATTATCTGGGACATTTTTTGGCGTGGCATAAGCTCAAATTTGAGCGCCGGAAATGCTTTTTCCGGAGGTCTTAGTTAAAGTCTAAGATGCCACAGGCGGCTTCCTATCTTAACGTAAAGCATCCTACAATATTCCCAAGTGCATATAGCTGACGCTGACCATCAAGGCCCGTCACCGAGGCACACACACGCATCCGCCGTTGGCCTCATTATGCATGTCGCCATCAGAACTCACACGGATTTAATGCTAACTTCGAGATGTTCCTCTATCACTCCGTCAGCACTCACGCATACATCTGGTACTAGGCTAATGGGAGTGCCGCCATCAGCACAAACCAAAATCATGCATCTGGCACGGAGAGCTCGGTGTGCGCCATCGGCCTGACACGATGAGCATTTGATGCCTTTTGGTGCAACGTGCGAACGAGTGGCAGCCAGGTCAAATTTTGGCGTCAGGCGCCGGAAGCAAAAGGGTATATCCAGCAATATCTGCATGCATAATTTAGCACTTTTAAGGTAAATGACGCACCTAAGCAGCAGTGTTGTTGAAGGTAAAAGCCTCCATCTTCTTTAGCTTTCCCACGGTGAAGTACCTGAAAAATGAGCAGCTCCAAAGCAGATATTTAAAATTGCTCAGTTTCTAGACAGCAAAGTAGTATTGTTATTTTAAGCTCCAATTCGAAATGGATGCATCAGCAAGTCAGTCATCATCCTTTCGGGCACATCACAACCTGCAAGGGTAACGGGCACAGGAATTTGTGAGCGGCAATTGTCAGTCCATTTTTAAGATATCCAGGTGATTCCGCGGGCTATTGAAGTTGTTCTGCTCTTTAGCTCAAAATATTAGATTTATCCGTAACTGAACGTTTCGATGCAATAGGAATGAATCTTAGTATTTTGAGCATCCCAGAACGCCCACAGGTGTATGTGGTATCCACCCGCGTTCCAGCGGAGGGCTTGATCGGACGAGCAAAATGAGTAGGTTGCTTAGGTAACGCCTCGAAGCTTAAGTTTGAAAAAAGAACGTGAAGGTTCTCAAATTGAAAGTGGTATCATGGAGCACTAGCAAGATGGGTCACCTTCTTAGCATACCGTGGCATCCAGCGTTGGCTGAAAATCTTCGGGTAGCCTCGGAATGAAAGACGGCAAGTCAAGAGGCCATTCCATTTGATGAACTTCTCAAATGTAGCAAGGATATCCTGTTTGGACATACCGCTGATTCTGAATAAACAATGTGAAGTGTTCGTGTGGACTGACAAGTGATATGCTATTCTGAATATTGCTAAACTTGATGTGAAATAGCAGTCGGGATATCAACGCGAGCGCTACAAAACATGTTCATTATCGTAATCAAATGTATCGCTAGCGTTCACTTAACAAAAACTTTTCAAGTTTCTTGCAAGAACTGATTGAAGAACCTGCACTTTGCTAACGCTGTTGTTTCAACGCTCGGAGCGCAGCTGTCGCATTAGCTTTACCATACAACGCGCAACCTCGTCTTCGGCATAAGCTTGACAAGGAAAAGCATACGCACCTGGTCACTATATTAGAATCTAGGTTGACCAGCGGACGTCGTAAGAATGCGACCATCAAGAGCATCCGAAAAGTACTTCGCGGTCTCGTACCTGCTTATCTCCGTAACTACATATCCGCGAGTCGCAGTTTTAACGCACTGCGGTTGCGCAAATATTTGACGAAAGTACTTGGAGGGATATCCTAGAACTGAAAATAACAAAGCTAAATATTTCTTTAATAAGAGACGCGTCTATCGACGCGGGGTATCGCCTGAGACTCTATATTCGGCCACGCGCTGACACACGTCAAACAGCTCCCTAGCTCTTACTATTACATATATCGATAACAAGCAAAAGTTGTGGTCTCCCGCCACGAGCGCCTTAGTATGGTATCGTCTTGGCACGTGGCGACGTCTACCAAGCTTGCGAAGCAACCGTGCTTCGCAAGCGAGCGGACCAGTTGAACGTGATGCGACGCTTGCAATAAAGAGAGCCGTGCGTCCACGCGTTTCGCACAACCTTTCACCATACACCTGATCACAGACCAAGTTATATCCTGACGTGTTTTACCAAAACAATGGCGCTTAGAAATGCAGTAGCAGCGCTCCGATTCCCAGCTACATCACATATTTCCCATGAGTATGAACACTAAGCGCGACTGTGAACGAGCGAGAGGTAGAAAAGTTTCACCTCGACACTTGCAGAGAGGGACATCACATGACATGACAGATGAATCGAAACGGCTGCGACAACGGCATCGGCCTTTTTTTAAATCGATTAATTCAATTTTAATGATGAGCGACACGTCCACGTAGGACAAGTTGAGACGTTTGGAAACGTGCAGAGGAACTACTTGGGCATCCGTGACTCTGTGAGTGTCGATGGAATCGATGTAATTAGAAGTTGGGTGTCCACATGGCATGATGTGACCATGCCGAGGATGGAAACGATTTCGCATTACAGCAAATCGCGTCAGTCATGTCAATCGCGGAAGACGTCCTGTGACGCGCTGGGACGTATTCAGTGTGTCACAGTCACAAGTAATTCGGGGCAGCCATATGGTACCGGTAATTCCTTATGATTCAAGATGAACAATGTTTTGCTAAATCTTGCCTTGTAATGTATTATAAAGAAAATGCATCTTATAATGTGTACAATCACATTTGTAAAAATACACGAAATAGATTAACAAAAGAAGCCATAGAATTAATGAAAGAATTAGAATTTAATCCTGAAGACGGTATAGGATTTGACGACATTAATTTATTTGAGGAAAAGTTTGATAGAAATATAATTATTCACGGAATGACTGATTTGGGTTGTACAATAATGTACCCACCTTCAAAAGAAGGGTCACCAAAAAGGGCTGAATGGAATTTTGTTTATTATCATCTTAATTCAAGTTTTGGTCACTTTGAACCTATTACAAAAATTGAGGCATTTTATGGACAAATACACAAATCAAGATGTATTAAATGTCGTAGTAAATTATGTGATTTTTCAAAAACGAAAACAAAACAATATATTGATTGGAAACAAGCTATATATTGTCAAGAATGTAATATAAAATTTCTAAATAAAAAATGTTATGATTTACATAAGAAAGGGACAGCTTGTAAATACTTTCATAAATGCAAAGGTGAATGTAAACAAATATATGATACAAGAAAAGAACAACATATTTGTGGACACGAATATTGTCCAAATTGTAAGTTATATTGTGATGTAAGAAATCATATTTGTTATATTACAAAGAAAAAACCAAAAGAAATAATAGAAGAAGAAAAAATAGGATTTTTTGATTTTGAAGCATATAATGAAAGAAAGCACGAAGTCAATTTAAGTGTTACACAATACTCAAATGGAGAATCATTTGTTCATTACAACATTGAAGAAGCTTGCAAATTTCTTTTTTCTAATCAACACAAAAACTTTACTTTTATTGCACACAATGGAAGTAAATATGATTATGTATTGATTGTTGAATACATAATGACAACAATGAATGAAATTCCGGAAATTGTGCAAAATGGTGGCAAAATAATGTATTTGAAATATCAAAATGTTACATTAATGGACAGCTATTTACATTTAACAAATCCTCTTAGCAAATTTTCAAAAATATTTTCTTTGAAAGGAGAGAAAAAAGGGTATTTTCCGCACAAATTTAATACACCTGAAAATAAAGAATATATAGGTCCTTTGCCCAACAAAAAACATTATGGTTTTAACCAAATGAAAAATGAAGCCCGAAAAGAATTTTTAGATTGGTATTCTTTAATGATTCAAAATAAATATGTCTTCGATATGAAGAATGAAATTTTAGAATATTGTCAAAGTGATGTAACAATATTAAGAAAAGGCTGGATGAAATATAGAGAAATGATTTTGGAAATAACAAATGATGAAATTGATCCTACAAGTTATTTGACTATTGCATCTTTAACTCAAACAATTCATAGGTATATACATATGCCTGAAAAATCAATAGGAATATTGAGTACTATTACCAAAGGCAAACAACAATCAAAAATAGGAGACAAATGGTTGGAGTATATAAGGCATACAAATAAAATAGAAAATCTAATAAAAGAATACAAAATTCCTAATTTTTATTTTGGGAATAATGCAAGACATAAATATGTAGACGCTTATGACCCTGCAACAAATACAATTTATGAATTTTTAGGAGATTATTGGCACGGAAATCCTAAAGTGTACAAAAACAAAATGTTTAGAAAAAATTACAACTTCAATAAAACATTTTTTCAATTAAATGAAGAAACAAATAAAAGGCTAGAAAAATTAAAAGAATTAGGATACAATGTCCTATACATTTGGGAAAGTGAGTTTAATGATTTACGAAAGCACGATAAAAATGTTATTGATTTTTTAAATACATATAATGTACCAATACATTTTAGAGATGCATTATTTGGTGGTAGAACAGATCCTAAAAAATTATACCATAAATGTAAGGAAGGGGAAATAATTAGGTATGTAGATTTTACAAGTTTGTATCCTTGGGTTTTAAAATATTGTTTATTTCCATTTGGACATCCTTCAAAAATATATAATGAAATCGACTTATTAGGTATAAGAAATATAGAACAATTTTTTGGGGTTATAAAGTGTACCATTATTCCTCCAAATGATTTGGAAATGGCTGTGTTACCATTAAGGACCCGGGGACAGTCCAAGATGGAAAAGCTTACATTTCCATTGACAAAAATGACTGGAACTTGGTGCACTGAAGAAGTAAAATTAGCTTTGAAAAAAGGTTATGTGATAGAAAAAATTCATCAAGTTGTACACTGGGAAAATACATCTTATTGCTGGAAACAGCACAGCAGCCTAGGGGAGAACGCTCCCGGCGGATAAAGAACGAACTGAATAACAGATAACATACGGGAATAAATACCCGGACAGACACAAGCAGAGTCACCGAGGATGACATACTGGATATGACACGTGACAGTACGAACATGTCACGGCGTCATTTCCCGCACACCACCTCATCAGAGGTGGCTCTACAGCTTGTGAATGTCACCACCCTAGCTACTAGAATGTACATCTAATGAGAATGTTAAAGTCTAGTGGCTAGCAGATCACAAGTGTAAAGAAAGTAACAAAGGATGCTGGATAAACACTCAGCTAGCAGCTCAAGCTCATACGGAGACATTTCTAAGGCAAATTCCTGCCGGCTAGTGGTCAGCAGCTAGAATTCGTGCCGCCTGTCTGTTCGCGGAAACAGATGAAAGAAAGAAATTATCAGCTGCCTGTCGGTTTAGCAAAGATAAGTTAAGCCACGATCCCGCGGTCTCTGCGTCTTAAGGATAACAATTGGGCTTTTGAAATTGAATGCTGCCCGCTAGTGGTCAAAAGAAATGTCAAAAATTCATCGGAGTAAAGAAGATTCCCGCTCCAGCTAGTGGTCGAAACACGGAAGTAAAAGCTCTGCCTGTCCGTTTAGAAATCATGATGAACCAGAAGAATAACCCCCATATGAGTCGCTGCTAGCACCACCAGACTCAGAGTCATAGTGGCTGTCAGAAATGTAATCGGAGTGCTCATCCTCGTCCTCGTGAGCACCACCGGAGTCGTGCTCCTCGTGATCGTCGGAGTGTGATTCGTAAGCTATATCGTAGTTGCCATCATCCAAAGCTGGCGGAAAAAATTCAGCTTCTGAAGCTTCCAAAAGGCCGCCATAAGATTCCGCCTGGAAACCTGTGTCCAGCTCGGCATCTTGTTCCAACTGAGATGAAGAAAAATGCGGAAAGGCCAAGGGGCCACCATACTCCACCTCATAGTCGTCATCAGACTCATCGTAATACCCAAGAGGGTACTCCGACTCATCTTCACTCCCATCATCCTCAAAAACTGTGTGGACGTCCTGGGCAATAGATGCGGAACGCACGGAATGAAAACGATGGCGCCCCACACGAACAGGAGGGGCCTGTCGCGGGAGCCTGCGCGAACTGGATGGCCCAGTCGCGGGTCTTGTGGTAGTTACTTGTGTCGAAACAGATCTGGCGGAAAGCAACGCCAGCGCATCGCCAACGCCCACATCACAAAGAGATAAAGCTGGAGTCAAGGAAACCCCGGACGCAGCACCACCAACCGCTGAGTCCCCTGAAACAACTAGCTCTAGAATAATCGGCTCCAAAACAATCTCAGGTCGCGGTAAATCCTGCGGGGCACTCCTAAAATGAGCGAGCGCCCTAGCTTGGGCTTGGCACAAAGAAATGAGCTGAGCGCGCTTGAGAAATTCCACTTTGTCCAACCTCTCATCACAAGATAACAAAAGAGCTCGAAGCTCCTCATCGGGCAAAACATCTGCGAGAGCCATTGCGGAAAAATAATATGAAGAGAAAGCAAACGCGCGAAAAGAATGCCGATACCACTCCGCCGTAATTCCCAAAGCTGCCGTAGTGTCCAAGCGAAAGCGAGAATCAAATTTCGAACACCGCAAGAGGGAAGGGTGAGCTCAAAATAAAGATAGAGCGATAACGAAATAAAATTCCACGCTAAATACGAATTACGCGAAGCGTAACTGGGACCATAACCTACTGGAAACAGCACAGCAGCCTAGGGGAGAACGCTCCCGGCGGATAAAGAACGAACTCAATAATAGATAACATACGGGAATAAATACCCGGACAGACACAAGCAGAGTCACCGAGGATGACATACTGGATATGACACGTGACAGTACGAACATGCCACGGCGTCATTTCCCGCACTTATAAAATATTTGAAAGTTTTATTAATACTTTTTTAAAAATAAAACAAGAGGCAAACGATTATCCTGAGTGGGTACAAAATGACGAAGATAAAAATTTGTATATAAAAAAATATTTTGAGAAAGAAGGAATATCGTTAGACAAAGAAAATATATATAAAAATGAAGGAATGAGAACTATAGCCAAACTTTTTCTTAATAATTTATGGGGAAGATATTGCTTGAAACCTAACAAAAGACAAAATAAATATTGCAACAATGCTGAGATATACGACATTTATCAGATTCTAGAAATGATAATGTTGTTATTCAACCTATTCCACAAGTAAATGATGATGTGAAATATCACATAGGATTTAATATATTAGATGAATATGCTGAAACAAATTTTAGTGTGAATGAAGTTATTGGTGTTTTTACTACCGCTTATGCAAGAATTAAATTGTACAATTTAATGGATGATGTAGGATTTAAAAATGTATTATATCACGATACGGACTCGGTGATTTATATTGAAAACAAAACAAATATACATATTTACAAAGAACAATTAGGAGACTTTTTAGGCGAATTAACTGATGAATTAGGTAATAAAAAATGCATTGAGTATGTAGCCACAGCACCTAAATCATATTCATTATTATTTGATGATAAAACAACAATGACTAAAGTAAAAGGTTTTTCATTAAACTTTCAAAATTCACAAAGCTTGAATCATAATGAAATGAAAAATATGATTTTAAATGATAAAGACAAAGTAATACAAATAAATTATGATGTTTTGAGAAAGCCTAAAAAAACATCACTTATCAATAAACAATATGCAGCTCTTGGAATTGAAACAACAAATGAAACAAAAACATTTTCATTGAATTACGATAAAGGATTTATTCAGTGGGAAACATATAATATATTACCTTGGGGACACAAAGATATTGTTAATGACAATAAATAAGTATTATTATATTAAACAATGAGTAAATCAATTTCTGAAAAAGAAATACAAATGTTTTATTTAGATCCTGAAATAGGATTGAGTGGTGTATCATCATTTACAACTAAATTAAAATCTCGTGGGTATAAAGTTACCGAAAAGCAAGTCAAAGAAGCTATTGAAGCCACTGAGCTTAATCAAACATTTTCCCAAAAAAAGAAATTGAATAGAAAAGAATTGTTTCCTATTTATGGTAAAGACCCTAATAAAAATTATATTCAAGCTGATTTAGCATTTAAACCAAATGTTAAAAGACAAAATAAAGGATTTTCTGTAATTTTAACGGCTATTAATGTAAACACAAGAACGGCTTATGCATATGCACTCAAATCAAAAACGGTCAAAGATAAAAATAATAAAAACATTGAAAGTGCTGAGGGAATTATACCGGTTTTTAAAAAATTAATAAAAGATTCAAAAATGAATGTATTGACAACTGATAATGGATCAGAATTTACAAACAAAGCTATGAAAAAGTTATTAAAAGACAATGATATTGAACACTATTTAAATGAGCCTGATGACCATTCAACTATGGGTATGATTGAAAGATTCAATAAAACATTGAAAATAAAATTAGAAGCGAATTCTGCAAGTAAAGATAGCGTAAATTGGGTTGATTATTTAGACTCTATTGTTAAAAATTATAATAGCACACAAAATGTTGGAAATATTAATAGGTCCGCGCCTGATAATATGTCATATACAAAAATAATTAGAAATATTTTATTAAAAAGAAATAAATTGACCGAACTTCTTGAAAAAGTAGGTATAAAACCTGGAGATAAAGTAAGAATTAAAATAAAAACTAAAACATTTGATAAAGAGTCTCAAAAATGGTCTACAAAAATATATAAAGTAAAATCAATAAAAGGATTAAGTTATGTTATTGAGGATGGTAATGAGACTTTAGCTAGACGATATAAACCAAGAGAATTATTAGAAGTCAAAGGAAATGCTTCTAACAAAAAGACTAATGAGCCCACGGTAAAAGAATTAGTAGTTAAACAAAATAAAAAAGAAAAAACTTTGAAAAAAGAAGGAGTTTCATCTTCCAATAGAATTTCTAAAAGAACACGAAGTCAAAATAAAAATAATAAAGATAATGAAACAGAAATTGATTTACGATAAATTTTTTAAATTAGATTATATATATATAATTATGGTAAGAGCAAATCAAACACAAGCTCAACGAAGACTTAATAATAGAATTTATTGTGGGTACAAGGACCCTGCACCATCAGGTCGTCCGCTTGGAAATCAAATTCAATGCAAAGCTAGTGGTCAATTAAGACGTTTTGGAAGGATTTTAAGAGCACCTCATCCAGCCGATAGGCAACAAAATAGACGAAGACGATAATTTTATATAATATATATAATATATATAATATGAGAAAGATTTTGACTGATGATATTGTTAGACAATATTGTTTAAATGAATCAGGGTTTAAAAATGCTGCATCAAATGAATCAATTTTTAAAGGGTATTCTAATTTAGCATCAAAAAATTATTCAATGACTGCACCTTCTCAGAATTCTGTGGACTTTTATAATTCAATTTCACAAACTTCATTTATAAATCCATCTGATTTGATTCAAAATTTAAAACGAAATGATGTTAATGTTTTTGTCCCGGAAAATTATACGAGAGCGGACAATTTACAAAGGTTTGCAGATTTAAGTGAATCTGATGTAGAAACTCCAATAAGAACTCCTATATCACCTGAATCTGAATTTGAAGAAGAAGAAGATTTTTTGAATGAATTAGAAACTAATCAGTTAAATTTAAGATTAAACAGTTTACAAAAAGATATACGAATTTCACCATCACCATTAAATACTCCAGAAAATCAAGGCGAGTCAGGTAGTTCTAGAAGAACCGTTGTCAATCCTGTATTTCAACAAGCTTTATTCAATGCAGCTATGAAAAATCAAGAAGACGATAATGATACGAGTGGTGTTCAATATATGGGTTTGGAAATGAGTCCTATTCAAACAAGAGGACAACGTGCAAATAAAGGTAAACAATTATAAATAATAATATATCATATTATATAAATGACGCGAGCTGAATGGAATGAAACATTAAAGAAATGTGCAAAAGAATATCATTCTAAAAAAGGTACACAGCCTAGAAAAAGATATTCAAAGAAATCAAGCAAGAATAAATTTATGAAACAAAGTCCACAGCCTCAAGTAATTTCAAAACCTCTTGTAAATCGTCCAATAAATCAAAGAGGTGCTCGCTTTCCTTTTGGTCTTGTAATATAAATTTGTGTATTCATAAAAAAGACTCTTTTATTTTCAAAAGACTTTTTTATAATGAGCGAGTAAATGTTTGTATATACTTTAATAATATATTTTTACTTATTGTAAATTTATTGTACATTTCTTAAAAGACTCTTTTATTTTCAAAAGACTTTTTTATAATAAGTGAATGATGGTATATATATATATTCATATATTATATTTTTACTTATTGTAAATTTATTGTACATTTCTTAAAAGACTTTTTTATTTTCAAAAGACTTTTTTATAATGAGTGAATGTATATTAGAAAATGTTTTTTGTAACGAAAATTTTCCACTTAAAGAGTTAGACTTCATAAGGTAGAACAAGTCACAATGACTACGACTTTCAATGATCTTCCTCTTGATATTCAAGACAAGATTTACTTTATGAAACATCAACTTGAAATGAAAGAAGTATTTGAAGACCTTATAAGATGTAATAAATGTATAGTGTGTAGTAGAAATATAAAGCTAGATTTTAATGAATCCTTGTGCATATTTTGTTGTGAAAATTACAATGATGATTTGATAAAGTATGCAATAGTATGTCGTGGTAAAAAGTCTATGTGGGAAACTTTAAGCTTATATGAAGAAAATGATTATATATATGGTCCCGACCTTAATTATAACCCAAAATGTCTTGGACATTCTTCGGAAATGGAAAGAATTTGTACAATACCATTTAATTCAAATAAAAAATTTCTGATAATGGAATATGAAGCTTTTGTAAATAATAAACATATCGAGACTAGTCTTCGCAATTTAAGACATAAAAAAGATTTACAAAATATGATTGCAAAGTACTTTTCCACTCCGGTGCATAAAAGATGCAATATCGTTCATTGTGAACAAGATACTCAATTTATTGAAAATCAAACTAATAACCCAATAATGATACTTTATAAAAACGATGAACTCTTTATAGATTTTGTAAGTTTTTATCTTGATTTAAATCTTGACCTATTTGACGTTGAAGAATTAAGCAATAAACAAATTAAGATATCATATAATGATGAACGTGAACAATTTAGTGATGACGAAGACGAAAGAGAATCTAGTGAGGATGAAAGTGATAGTGATGAAGATTGAAATAACTTAAGAACAATTTATAATATATATATGTAATAATATACATCATTTATATAATTTATTTAAGAACTTATTTAAATTTATTTTAGAACTTATTTAAATCTTATTTTGTTACACATTTATTTACGTAATTTATTTATCATTTATTACGTAATTATTTATTGTATATTTATTGTATATTTCCTTGTCATTTTACTTGTCATTTTCTTGTCATTTTCTTGTATGACTTATGACATATATGACATAGGGTTATGACATATGTCATAGGGTTTTATAGGGTTTTTATAGTGATAAAAAAGCGTGCCCTATAGTCGGTGCCTTACTACTAATACTGTACCCAGCGAAATGACGAATGTTCGCCACATAAACTAATGCCTGCGGTACCTCATATCGCCACGGGCTGTTCTATGCTGGCTTTTCACAATGCAATTCCTTATGCATAATCACATCATCACCATGATCATCATAAACATGAAAACCACATTTGTAAGGCAGCTCGCCCTCCATATCCTGCCGACAGTGGCGCGCTTTGGGTGAAGTTGGCATCAACATTTAATCGGGGGCCTACCTGCCATAACACACGCCGTACGTTGTCCGATGCATATCAAATACCATACATTTGCCTGCACCATCATGAATGGTTACATGCAAATCGATCAGGTAAAGTATGCATGGGGCATGGGCGGATTGCGCACTGGTTTGAGGCGCATGTGAACATTTTCAGCACCAGCAGTGAAGAGTATAAGCCGTCCTGCCGATCCTTCAATCAGATGCCCAGAATCCACGATAAATCGTGGGGACCTACAATTAACGATCACCCCAAGACGAATTCCGATCAACGAAGGAGAGCCCATCCGAGTGAACCCTACAAAAAGCCGCTCAACCCACCAGGCCTCCTTATCTTGCCATGCCAGAGTCAATACTACGTGTTGCCATTCAATGCCACGGGTCTCCCATGTCCTGGCTTACCGCTCAGAATTGCAAGTTTGGTGGCTGGCACCCCAAGTTGGATGAATGACTGCAAGTGATGGAGCTGCACTTCAACTCCCAGACGACGGGCAATAGAACACCTCGAGATGCGATCTATCACAATGACTAGCTGCCTACAAGGTATCAGCATAACAACAAGGTGAGATTGGTATGGGAAGGATGCACATATCACTGCTACGTCCGGAAATTTGAAGTGAGTCAGCAAAGAGGAACTCTCCACCAGCATATCCCATTCCCTGTCATCGCCGTCATAATCCCTTCCCTGTTACAACGTATGCATTCTCTGATCGCATAGCGCATTACACCTCACCGAGCTTGAGGGGGCGTGCGCGGGAGTCACACAAACACCTATTCTCCCCCGGACATAAGAAGGGTGTCAAGGCTTGCCAATTCAGGAAGGATTCAAATCGTAGCCTGCATGGGCGGGAATGTGGAATTTTGCGAGTGCCTTAAAAGTGGAGGCACTGCATGAGCCAGGAGGAGATCAGGGCGC
>LGRX02014499.1:0-17853 GCA_001247695.2 Cymbomonas tetramitiformis | reverse complement strand
AAGGCGACTCCCCTCCTCGCCACACTCGGCCATTTGAGAGTCCCCCACAAGGCGACTCCCCTCCTCGCCATATTCGGCCGTTTGAGAGTCCCACCCAAGGCAGCCCCTTCCTTGGCAACCCTCGTATCGTTCCTCCCTCTTTCTCTACGCTGATTCACCCTGTTCAAGCCTTAGAGACCCGAAGTCTTTCTTTGTGCCCGCTACAAGCCCTTGAACCCTTGTGTCGGGTTCTCCCAACGTTTAAACGCGTATTAGGGAAGCACTCCTCCTTGGCACTCGGCCTGAGAATTGCGTCGTTTGGGTGATCCATTCTTTCTGCACCGGGCTCGGCCCAAGCACCGATGTGTTTCTCCCTCTATCATATTTGAAGCCTTCTGCCTGAGACCTCAAGCAAGCGTATGTAGACACGAGAATATGAGAAATCACTTCGCCGTCATGATACGATCCGCCCCGAGACCCAATGGAAAGCAGGGAGTGGTCCCTGCTAAATATGAAGCGCATAATCCTCTTGAAACAAAGGGAATCCTCAATAGAAACATGTCAAAATGACACTGTGAAACATTCATCTCCCCTCTGGCGTCGGCGGCGCGCGCTACCCAAGCGTGTCCAAACAAACTTAAACAAACATTGTCTCGGTGAGCCAGCTCTCACCTCCTGGAACAAACGGGTGTATACGGCTGTCACGTCTTTCTTCCAAACTTTGCGATACAAGGCCATTCGGGATATGTGGAAAGATGCTCGCTTGGCATCGGTGGTAAGAAAGTGGAGAAAAGCCTGCTTCCAAATGTTCAGCACATGACACGGAAAATCATCTCACAGCGCACCACAACGCGCAGAGGCCGGCGATGAGCACATGCTGTGTGGGTTACAGTGAAACCTGCAGTTTGTCTGACAATATACAGAGGGGAGGCGCTTCCTGATAAACCAAAAACACACAGCACTTACCCTGAGCTCTGGTTGGGTCAGAAAATCATCGTAGATCTCTCGGAAGCAAGCACTGTGCCCAGCCTTCACAAAGGTCTATACAGAAACAACCGCGACAAGTTAGTTTCACGATACTGCAGCCGACGTGAGCTTCAGCAATAGGCATCTTCACTGATACATACCCTGCAATATGGGAGAGACAAAGGGGCAACGAGCATTCCGGTAGTGGCAGGTCATTTGACATGGCGTCATCAACAAGGCAGTCCGCTGTGCCTTCGAAAACGCTAAGCAGGGGTACCTGATTATCTGACGTGAGATTCTTGTGACAGTTCTTACGCTTCGCATCGGCTTGCAAAGCGTCCTTTCTGGTTCTGACATACAGGATTTCACTTTGTAAAAATGCAGACAACTTTGGTTCCAAGTGATAAATATGGGAACTGGTGATCTATGAGATACTGGAACCACCTAGAAGGATCGCGAATAATGACATACCCGATGAGCCCGTCCATGTAGGCCGACAGACCTTTGTTCACGGGCAAGGGAAGACATGGACGAAACCAACGGTGTCTAGTCTGCTGGTCTAGGCTGGTTCTTGAGTACCTGATCGACTGCTGAGAGTCCTGTCACGCAGACAGATACAATTACCACCATACAGCTCGCTCATTTTAGGCGAGCGTTTTAAGTGTCGAACTCGCGTCCAACAACCCGCCTTGCAATAAGTACGGGATCACTAATACTCTTACTGAATCACAGTTAGGACGTTATCACGCTTGAAAAGATTTTGATTTCAGAACCTATCGTTTCGCACAGTATTTCGCGTGAAACCCATAGCTTTGGCTGGCACAAGCGCACCCCGGGAGGCAGCAACAAAGCGGCGACCACCATCCATAGCCGTATCCGGGCATCCAGTTTTAAACGTCCACTCAACAGCGCCAGTGAGCAACTAAGATTCTTTTGACCAGAGATATTGACGCTGAGGGACGGGATTTTACTTTTTGCCCTTTAGGGTTATGGATTGTACGTCAGGTAAGCCAGGACTTGCTTCTAGATATACCTGTACCGTATCGATCATCCATTATAGAATCTTCTATTACACCATCGCACGAGTGTCGACCGTGTCGGTGTGAGCAACTTGTAAATCTAGTGATGATGATGATCGTGATGCTTTTCCAGTAAAATTTCTCTTGTGACATGAGATGACACTGTTGAAGTGTTTTGTGTTTATTATTATTATTAGGGTTTAGACAATCGAACGGCCGTATTTTATAACTGATTATTTATCGATTGACGATTGATATATGATGTTGCATATTCAAGCTCGCACCTACTTGCTTGCGAGCTTGCTTGCCAATAAGATTTCAACGATTGGAGGAAAGGACATCTACCATGGTCATCTACGAATGGAGGAGCGTAAAAGGGTATCGCAGTCGCGTTAATAATAGATATTCAACAGGTGCACAGCGACAGCGACACTGACAACAACATCGAACATGAACATCGACAGCGACGCGACACTCTCATGTCAGACGATAGACGTGTCACACACACGTTGCGTTGTGTCACGTAGCGGTAGGTTATAGGCTACGCACCTCTAAAGTCTCGTCTGGTTTAGGTTAATGAGCTAAGGTTAAACGAAGAGTTGAACCCTCGCCTGACTAGCAGAAGAGTATACCTCGCTGGCACCTGTCGCACGTATTTCATCAGCCTCTACTTATACCGTAGAGTACAGAAGACCTAAGACTCATTCACATCACTTCTTTAGCTCACTTTCACCACTTTTGTAACGTTGCATATTTGTTTTAGCCGCTGACATGATGTGGACGCAACAGTTTCCCACCTTATAAGCTTTCGCTCTGTAAGGCTACAACGGTGGACTTTGAAAGTTACCAGGTTTCCAGCAGGACGCGCGTATGTTGTATCGAAGGACAATATCGTACCTGAAGATCTGATATGTACCCAGATATATAGTCGCCGAAGCACGACTATTATGATGAGGCTGCACCGAGCTATCAGCCTTGTGCTGTTGCCTCTATTGCTTCCGACAAAGAGCTATGCAGCGTATTATTCTTTTGACGGCTGGGGAAATAACTTGAGGAATCCCGAGTGGGGGTGCGCTCCTCTTTCGTCAGAGGTTTGAAAATATTAGTGTGGATGAATATTATGTGATATGACGTGTCATCGTTTCTATTTAACTTTTGAGTGGTTTCGTTGGTTGTTTATTCAGAATGGCAGGAAGTGAGTTATTGCGATATCCTGTAGCCTCCGCATACCATGATGGTATAAGTAACATGACGGTGTGCGCCTCAGCCAATACTCGCTTCGAAAGATAGAAAATGATTGTATAAGGATGTGCGTTGTGGCAGCGTTCAAAAGTACATTGAAATGCCCTGTGGCAAAGCGAAAAAGCACATCTGGAAAAACTTGTCAGTTGTTCGGTTTCCATCCTCACAGTCGACTGGAGATCAGAGTGTCGTTTGACTGTTGACTGCAGGGAGGCGGAAGGTTGCCCGACGCTCGAGATATCAGTGTGCAGCTTATGCGCGTTGACCAAATATCAAGCAAGAGAAGGGGGACGGATTTTATCACATACCTAGGACAGCTGTTCGACCATGACTTCGACCTCAATGAACACACTTGGCATGATTGGGGAAAAGCTGGCGAGGCTGCTCCAATTCCTATACCTGTGCGTTGTCAGCCAGTTTTTGTGCTGTGACTCACAAGCTGGTGTGCCCGTCAGATCTGTTGACCACCGAGAGGTACTGGGTGACGACAGTTTTGTGTGGTTTGACGCTTCTTTACAGGTTTGTGACGCCTGGTTCGATGCGGATTGCGATGGAGGCAAAGTGATGGAATTCACCCGGACCGGTTACAACGGCTCAACCCCCCCCGGTGCGTCCGTCTGGAAGCACGAGATACTCCAGTGTGCATTGAGTGCACCTTTTCAAGTACTATCACTCTTTTTCTGCGTGATTGCGCTCGTAAAAACTTCTCTATTTTTGCCAAAACAAGTTCAATGCATACCCAGCACGCTTTGCCTGTCCCAAGTCGTGGGTTTCGGGAAAGAAAACATCAGCTGTTGCCGCCTGCACGCTTTCGTCGCAGATGCCTCGGGTTATTGGCACCAGCTGTTCGAAGGTGAAGCGCTTAAAGGTGTTTTTAACAGTCAACCGCGACGGTCCTGACTGCGAGTGCCGTCTTCTCTTTCGTTATCCGGGCGGATGCAATCAGTGTTGTGGTCAAGCTCGTCTTCGACTAAGGTTGAGAGTGTCCTGCAGTCAGTGCTGTGGTTAAGCCCTCTATCGAGTGAGCCTGAGAGTGTCCAGGACTGGCATAGCTGCAACGTTACTGGATTTTTTTCCCCTTGGTTGAGGTGGGGCAACTTTACGAAATCTGCGGTCTGTGTCTTGGGATATTCCGCTGCAGACCAACCGCGTCAGCAAATCAATGGTATCACCTCTTTCTTGGACGGCAGTGTGGTGTACGGCTCAAGCTTCGACTGGGCCTCAAAGCTACGCACATTTAGGGACGGAACCCTTTTGGTTTCTGATGGAAATCTGCTACCTTGGAATATTGGAGGGTGCGCCACACCCAACTGCTTGGTCGCAGGCTTTTGAAACGCGAGAGAGTACTTCGGTTTTACTGCACTTTGTGAACTTTGTGTGTTGCAACGATGGTGAAGCGTCCTGGTTGTCGTTCTTCGGCATGACTGCCGGCTTTTTACACAAAATGGACCAAGTGACTAACGATGGTGCATATCCTGCATCGGGTTGTCCACTCTCAGAAGTGCCGTATACGGCGTTGTCCCCTGTCGGTTGTGCTCTTTTCGCACTGCTGCGCAAGTTTCCGCAAGTCTCAGGGAGGCACACCCGAGTGTCTCTCGATGAGGACTGAGTTGCAGGCTGCGCTTTTCCTGAACTCTCCTTGGCTGGACTTTACTTCTCCTCTCTCTGCGGAAGGCAAGCGTGCACACTCTGGGTAGCATGAGGCATGCCTATCAAGGCCAGCCCACCAACAACCCAGTGCACGAAGGGATCTTTCAGGAGCAAGGCGGGACCGCGACACTTAACACACGCACGCACGCACACACGAGGCGTCACTTGCAGGCCAGCTGCTCGATGAAGTTCTCCTTCTCCTCTCATTGCGTTGCACACACATGCACACACACACATGCTGTATCCTTTGATCCCCGGCGTGGGTACATAGTGCAGTCTTCGGTGGCTACGGGGTGCCAAAGGAGTCGCAAGGATAAGCATACACACACACGTGCAGAGGGATTCAGATAGGTATCCCACATGTCTCGAAGGAGGGCTTGGTCGTCGGATGGCAAATGTACAAGTGTGTCTAGGAAGGCGGCACATGGATACGCACAAACAAGCAGACGGGGTGCCACGTGCAGGCCAGCCCCTTGCCGTTGCGTTCACTGTTTGCTTTGTGTTTCTCGTATGCTCCAAGATGTATCCGATTTGAGGATGTGAAATCTTCAAATGACCCCGTCGAGTTATTTGTGGGAATGAGCCCTGAGGATCCTGGGTAGGAATGGCAGGCTTCCTATGGCAAACGACGTCGGCCGAGAGGACTTGATGTTTGCAGCAGGAGACAAGCGTGCGAACGTGAATCCGGCTGTTATTGCGCTCCAAGTGCTGTTCCTGGTAGGTTATGGTTCATTCTGGCGTCCCTCGCGCTCTCAAGGCGGCCCTTCCCATCCGGAGTCCTCAAGGCCTCGGAGCTGTGTATGAATCACGAATCGCGCCCTGCTGCTGCCGTTTCATCTGGTCCTGGAGTCGACAGGCTTGACTCCAGTGATCCGAAAGGGAGCCTATCGGCAAAGGTCTCTGTAGCCGTGCCTTCTGTTTGGAAATGTTCAGCTCACCTGGCGGTAGAGAGGAAAGCGTTCACTGCCTTCTTATCCGCCCTCAGCCCTCAGCCCTCAGCTGCTTTCCCTTATGCTCTCCATGCAAAATGGCAGGCATACACTCACGTGTGGGTGGTCAATTCTAACGCAGCGCAATCACAATCGGTTGGCGGCAGAGTACAAGGCAGCAAATCCGACCTGGTGAGAAGTCCCTCTTCGTCAAGCTTGAGCCCCAGTTTGGCGTTCCCCACATTGCCTTCGACACACACAGGACCGTGCACAGTGCTGCAAAGTGCCAGCGAGGACGGCTCTCAGTGCTGCAAAGTGCCAGCGAGGACGGCTCTCAGTGCGGGCGTCCCCGCTTGGCATGGAGCGACATACAGCAACTCGTTGAGAGACCTCCGGCCCCTGTTCCGTCCATCGCCTGGTGTCTCTGCTTGGTATGAAGCATATCACGGAGAAAGGCCGCCGGTCCTTGATCCGCCCTTCACCTAGTGGTACTCGCGAATTTCGGTCAGCACCCCAGCATCACAGAACAAGGGCAAGATAATGTTTGATTTGTCCCATTTGGGTGCGTGCTGAAGGGGTGAAAACGGAGCGCGCAGGGTTGACGAGGACCTCTTCAATGCCGCACGCAAATGGAACGTAGCACAGCTTCAGGCGGTACGCTGATGCTCGGTGGCCGGTGCCACGCACGGCGCCATTCATGGGCGTACCTGAAGGCTGCGCCATCCTGGTGCTGAGCGTCCGCCAGTCATGGGCGCACCTGAAGGCTGCGCCATCCTGGTGCTGAGCGTCCGCCATTCATGGGCGCACCTGAAGGCTGCGCCATCCTGGTGCTGAGTGTCCGCCATTCATGGGCGCACCTGAAGGCTGCGCCATCCTGGTGCTGAGTGTCCGCCATTCATGGGCGTACCTGAAGGCTGCGCCATCCTGGTGCTGAGCGTCCGCCATTCATGGGCGTACCTGAAGGCTGCGCCATCCTGGTGCTGAGCGTCCGCCATTCATGGGCGTACCTGAAGGCTGCGCCATCCTGGTGCTGAGTGTCCGCCATTCATGGGCGCACCTGAAGGCTGCGCCATCCTGGTGCTGAGTGTCCGCCATTCATGGGCGCACCTGAAGGCTGCGCCATCCTGGTGCTGAGCGTCCGCCATGCCTCTTCTTCCCTTTGCCCCATCCCGTCCCTCCGTTCCCCGTCTTAGATATGCTGGTACGAGTACCTGCCGAGCCTCGGACTCGCAATAGAGGCCTACGGTGGCTACAAGGAGGACACCAACCCCTCCATCGACAACTTCTTCTCCACTGTGGCCTACCGCTACGGCCACAGCGAGGTGCGTTTGCCCGTCTTTCCCAAGCGATGCGGCGAGACTTGGGAGAGCTTGAGCTCGATAGGTGCCGACACGGTCTTTGTTGTGACCGCGGCTGGATATGAGGGAGCAGGTTGGGGACATCGTCAAACGCGTGGACGACCACGGAATGGAGATCGACAAGGGCCACCTCCTGCTGCAGGAGGCCTTCTTCTCCCCGCAAATCGCGATGTCCGCTGGCATCGAGCCCATCTTGCGGGGTCTCGCCTCCGGGTGCGACCCTGACTCCCGGCGCTGCCTTGTGGGTGCTTCGCAGGCAGCCCCTGTGTCGTCTCAGGCAGGCGGGCATGGCGTACTCTGCAGTGTCTGCAGTGTCTGCACGTGGCATGGGCCTGCAAGTAGCGCCGCTGAAGGCACTGCTCGGGGACCCGCCCCGTGCTGCCGTGCACATGCAGGATTCAATGGGAGGTGGACACGCTGTACTCGCCGTCCATTCAGCATTTCCTCTTCAATCTGAACGGCCACGGCGCCACTGACCTCTTGGCGCGCAACATCCAGCGCGGCCGCGACCACGGCACCCCGCTCTACAACCGCTGCCGCCAGCACTTCGGCCTGTCACGCAAAACCTCCTTCCGCGAGGTCTCTCCTGACGAGGAAGTTGCCATGACGTTAAGCAAGATTTACAAGGTCTCCCCCCCTGTATGCCCTGTGCGCCGCAGCATTGTATCACACCGCATCGTGCCCACGTCTGCGCTCATCTCAAGCCCCATTTGTCTATGTTTCACTTGAGTCCCCTCTGGGATGGCTTACCCTCCGGCCCAGGCGGAACACACACACACACACCTTTGATCCCCGGCGTGGGTACATAGTGCAGTCTTCTGTGGCTACGGGGCGCCAAAGGAGTCGCAAGGATAAGCATATACACACACATCCGGGGCTCTGGTGGCCAAGTGAGGCTCAGGGAGCAGAGGGGTGGTCTTGCGCGTGGGCTTGGTGGTGGAGATATGGCTCGCGCAGCTCGGGGGGCAGGGATGAACCGGCTTCAGGCACAGGGCAGCAGTGCGCTGGCGGTGCAGATCCAGAGGGGCTCGGGTGGCTCAGCGAGGCTTAGGGGGTCTCATTCTTCACTAGTGAGCTCCGGAGAATCCGGATGAGTGTCCCGAAGTGTGTGCTGAATCCTTTGATCCCCGGCGTGGGTACATAGTGCAGTCTCCTGTGGCTACGGGGTGCCAAAGGATTCGCAAGGATAAGCATACACACATCCGGATAAGTGTCCTGAAGTGTGCTGAATCCCTTGATCCTCGGCGTGGGTACATCGTGTTGCCGGTCTTCTGTGGCTACGGGGTGCCAAAGGAGTCGGTCCAAGGATACGCACACCTGGCTCTAGAGACACGGCAACGTCGAGCCGGCGGTGCAGTTGCAGAGGGGCTCAGGTGGCCCAGTAAGGCTTAGGGGGTCTATTCTTCACTAGTGAGCTCCGGAGAATCCGGATAAGAGTCCCGAAGTGTGTGCTGAATGCTTCGATCCCCGGTGTGGGTGCATAGTGCAGCCGATCTTCTGTGGCTACGCGGCGCCAAAGGAATCGGTCCAAGGATAAGCCACAGATGCGCTCACACCACCAGATATGCCGCATGCACCACCAGATATGCCACACACACCACCAGATATGCCACACACACCACCAGATTTTAGGGTTTGACCCTAAGAGCCCTAGAAGGTGGCCCAAAGTGTGTGCCGAATGTCTGTGATCTCCGGTCTGCGGACCTATTGCAGCCGATCTTCTGATAAATGGTGCCAAAGGAATCGATCAAAGGAGAAGCCGCGCACACATACCACCCGGAGCAGGGGGTAGGGGTTGTAAGCGTAGCTCGCTGACGGAGGCGCAAGGTCAGAAGGAAGCAATCCAGTTTATCATTCTCAGCCCCTTGGGACGGCTCTTGGGAATCCCGGTCGTGTGATGGCTGCACAAGCTCCTTTGAAACCAGGCTTTGGGGCAGGCAAGGAGCAGGGTGGTGGTTCTGAGTGCAGGCTCGGTCGAGGAGAGATGGCTCGGGCACCTCGGGTGGGCAGAGGTGAAGTGGCTTCAGAGGCACAGCAGCAGTCCGCAGGCAGCGCAGTTGCAGAGGGGCTCGGGTCGCTAAGTGAGGGGGTCCCATTCTCCACTAGTGATCTCCTGAATGCGTGTCCCGGGGCATCTCGTTAAATGTACGCAAATACATCGGCACTGTCATCGTTATCGTTTGGTGATCGTTGGATGGGAAATTCGTCCGTGCCGCCCGTTGGGATTTGAGCTTTGCTGCCGATTGACTAAGTAAGTAAGTAAGTAAGTAATTAAGGTATTTTGCCTTGGGTGGCGGTCATAAAGGTCAGTGGTTTGCGCTTTGGCTAAAGGGGGCGCTGACCAGGGCGCGAACATCTCGTATGATTGGACGGATGTGCCTGAGTGGGGGATCACGGGGGGCGGGGGGCTCCTTTGACAGGGGAACGTGGACATGTGCGATGCGTATGTGTGCGGACTGGCGGAAGAACATGTCATGAATTCCGGACTGGGGGAGCTGTTCTACGCCTCTATGACGAACCAGTACACTCGCACCCGCGATGGCGACCGCTTCTACTTTGAGAACCCGGCCGAGGACGGGCCCGGCTTCACCGCAGCGCAGATCTCCGAGCTCAAGGCCACCCACCTACGTGACCTCATCTTGCTCAACACGGATGTGAAGCGCCTTCCCGCAAATATCTTTTTCATGGTACCAGCCCCCCCGCGCTATCCTCGCCTCGCCGTCTCCTCGCCAATGGCCAGCACGGCTGTGCTCTCTGCCACGCTGTGCTACACCGTCCACCCGGCAGTATGACCGTACAGGACATTGCTGAGCGCGCTCTCCGCAACTCCCGCACCGTCTTGCCGAGGCGCCGGCGGTCCGATCAGATTATCCTGTGATTGGGCTGCAAACCATATGCGGAGAGCGTAGTGAGACTGTGGTCACATCTCAGTGCTGCCTCTGCGGAAACAATGGGCATTATTCGTCCCGGGCAATTCATCGCAGAGTGAACAAGCCAGCAGGATGTGGATAACCAATTGATTAAGAATCGAATTGTTACCGGCAGCTAGCAGGGGGTCCCCCCTTCAGAGTCTCTCAGGTGCTCTGGCTCCTGCTGGCAAGCAAGGCTGGTCCACTTCTGTCCGAGTCATGATCACAACAAGTCTCTCTCACTCTAGTTTGCCATTTGGTGAAACTGTGGCTCTCTCTGCAGTGGTGACAGGGAAGCTTCCATGAAGCTGCAAGGCAGATTCTCCGAAGGTTCTCCGAAGGTGGCCCCAGCTGGTCTACCGTCCAGCTGAGCCCGAAGCTTCCACACACCCAACTCGGGCTGGCCCCTAACGGTGGCCACACAAGCCTAACTCAGCACCTACCGGTGTCACAAGGGGGGCAACCACAGACCGGTCAAAGATACTACCGGTCTGACTAGGCCTACCGGCCTAGGGCCCTGCCCTAGGGAAACCACTGCAGCACTGAGACCCCACACCCAACCCATCGGCAAGCACACTAGAGCAAAAGAAGGGCGACGGGTGAAGCACGCACGTAACAGGCTTACTGGCCAGCTCGGTGTGCTGCGGTGGCCGCCGCAGCGCTGTCGGCCATCGCCGAGGGGAGGAGCAGCTGCTGCTCTCGGCCGAGGTCGCAGTAGAGCTTGTAGCAGTCCGAGGCCCAGTCCCCATGCGCGTGCGTCCAGTCAACGATGCTCACGGTGGGCTGAAGGGAGGAGCACGCAGCTGCCCGGGACTGCCCACAATGGCAGGCCCAGTCTCGACCCCCGAGGTCCCATCCTGGCCACCGGGAAAGCCCATCGGAACGGACTACGCAACACCTCGAGACCCCAGCATCCACACTACAGGCACCGGGCACACGAGGAAGCTTCCATGAAGCTGCAAGGCAGGCTCTCCGAAGGTGGCTCCAGCTGATCTAACGCCCAGCTGAGCGTGAAGCTTCCCCACACCCAACCCGGGCTGGCCCCTAACGGTGGCCTACAAGCCTGACCGACACCTAACGGTGTCAAAAGAGGGTGTGCCGATAATTTTGAAATAGTTTCCAGCCTGGCGTATCTCCCACCCACCTGCTCTCTATTGGGCCACTTTCGACATCCAATCCATTGAGATGCATCCGGCGCAGCAAACCCATCTTCGGCATCCCTCAAGTGTATTGCGCGGGCGCGTCGACAGACTGAAGAGGATCCCTGGATTCACACCCCGGAGGATGACGCCTCTGCCCCGTCATCGCCACCTCAGGAAGCCGATGCACCCACACTCGGGTAATCTCCCCTCTCACAGCCCTCCCCCACCCCGTCATAAAGCTGAGCATGGGTTCCACCATCCAGGGAATGGCAGGCCCCTATGTTCACCAAAACGTCTTGGTGGCAACGTGCGACGCAAGCCGTGGTATGTAACGCGGTCCTCTCTGCTGTGCCGGGCCTCGCCTGAATGACGCCGGGGCTTGCCCTTGCTCTGCCCCCTCAGGGATCACTCCATGATGCTCCATCGAGAAGGCGGCTACCAGCTGAGCTGGACCACCGGTGTGGTGGACGGCACGGAGGATGAGTTGGAGATAAGTATCTCAGTGAGCGTGCCGACTACTGGGTGGATTGGGATTGGGTTTGAAAACCCGGCGGCGGGCGGATCGATGTACGGCGCTGACATGGTGATAGGGCTGGTCGACAAGTGGGGCACTGCCTTCGTGCACGACTGCTACAGCAGAGTCCCTGGAGTGCCTCCGCAGAAAGACCTGGACATTGGAGGCGCGAGCGATGTGTACAACATTGCAGGGACTTTCGAGAATGGCGTCACCACCATCAGCTTCTCGCGCAAGTTCGTCACAGAGGACACGCAGTTCGACCTCCCGATCGCCGCCACGGGTGACACTGCAGTGATCTTCTCCTGGCAGGGCGAGGGCAGGTATGAAGCCCCCGAGGATGCCCGTCAAGATGGCGATCCTAGTCGAGATGCTGAGCTGTGTGGTGTACGGGGTGGTATTGGCGAGGGCACCCAGTGACGATATTGAAAGGTACCATGGAAGCTGTTGCCGAGGACGCGGTACCAGCATCGAGTTCAACACCGAGGTGGAGGAGGCAGCTCCTGCCCTCGACATCAGCGAAGTGGCGATGACGGCTTATGTAATTCCGCCGGCCATCCCCCACCGCCACTGCCACCATCACCACTACTATTGCTAACTCTCGTGCTCTCCCCTGCCACGATTCCTCCCACGTCTGCGCAGTTCTCCTCCACGATTGTCTCTGCCTGGCGATGGCGGCCTGCTCATGTGCATTTCTCTCTTTCCTTCACCTGGTTGGCAGGAACCCGCAATCAATCTTTTACAGCAGATCTGATCCTTTCGCTGACGTGGAGCTAGCCGTCAGTGTGATTTTGCAGTTTGCGCTTCGGGTTCGCTGAGAGCAGATGGAGGTCGCTTTCTCAGTATCTTTCCATTTGGAATCCATTTGCTTTCGTGACGAGGATACACGACGCATCATGCAGAAATAACCCATTGTTTTTCGCTGTCTAAAACACAGCGTCCGTGATGGAATGATTTTCTTTCAGAAACAACCTCGCGTGGGTTCGCCTGTACGGGGTCAATGGTACAATAGGCAGGCGCCGGCTCCTGGTGCTATGCGAGGCGCGCCTGCTGGCGGGCGCCGGCTGCTGGTGCTATGCGAGCCGCGCCTGCTGGCGGGCGCCGGCTCCTGGTGCTATGCGAGCTGCGCCTGCTGGCGGGCGCCGGCTCCTGGTGCTATGCGAGCCGCGCCTGCTGGCGGGCGCCGGCTCCTGGTGCTATGCGAGCCGCGCCTGCTGGCGGGCGCCAGCTCCTGGTGCTATGGGAGCCAATTCTACTGGCGGGGTTGGCTGGGCCGGGTTGTGGATGTGCTGCCCGTTTGATAAGGTGCACGATGGCGAGGGCAGGGATGAGGGGGAGTGCGGCGCGCTGCGTGCAGGAGGCCGCTGCGGGGGTAAACCTCGAGTATGGCCTCATGGGCGACTCCGTGGTGATCACGATGGCCTACGAGACGGAGGGATATGTGGCCATTGGCATCGACCCCTCAGACGGCGGGATGACGAATGCGGACATGTATGTTGGTCGGTTCGAGGGGGGTGTACCAGTGATAGAGGATCGCTATGCCCTGGGCACATTCACCCCAGAGCTCGATAGCACCACGCAGGACGCCACCCTTGTGCAAGCCTCGAGAGAAGGCGGTATCACCTCTTTCACGTATTCGCCCGCCCCCGCCCCCGCTCCTGTACGCCTGCCCCCACCCTCCCGGTGATGCGTGTGGCGTGCGATGCTTGAATGGAACCTCGCTGACACGCCAGCGCGCCCTGCGCCCTGCGCATGTGTGCACAGTCACAGGCTCTGCTCACTCATCCCACAAAGAGAGGCAGCCGACCTGCGACGTGTGGAGATGTGGGAGCTGCAGATTTGTGCGGCTGCTGGATACGTTGGACCCTGACCAGGATAACGTGATCGAGGACCGCACGATGGCGGTGGTCTGGGCCATGGGCAGCGCGGACTCCTTCGACTACCACGCTTCCCGGGGCAAGTTCAACCTGAACTTCATTGGAGGTGCGCGCGCCAGACGCGAGCTCGAAGCGTGGATCTGGGCACACCTGAGCGGGACACCAGCGGGACTCCGGGCAGACGATCAGACTGCGCATTCATCTCGGAATCCTCGCTCGCTGCCCCTGCCTTCCCCTCATCCTCGGCTATGCCCCTTTTTCCGCCTTGCCATCCTTTCTACCCGGCACGACCCTTTGCCTTCCTCCCGCGGCTGGCTGTGCTGCTTTGATGCTGCCCCCCCCCCAACTTGTGGACCAGGGACGGAAGAGTTGGACGAGGATGCAAGTGCGGACTATGGCAGCGACGTGGCCAGCGCCGACAACTGCACGAGCAACTGCACCTCCGGCGGGGCGGACGTCGAGCTGATTGACAACCATGCGATGATCATGGGGTTGACTTGGCCATTGCTGTGTGTCATGGGGGTGCTCATCGCGCGCTTCGGGCGCTCCTGGAGGTATTGGTTGCGGGTGCATCGCTTCATCCAGACCGTGGTTGTGTCGCTAAGCTTCGTGGGGCAAGTCTTTGCCTTCGTCTATACAGGGGTTCGTCCGCACCCCTCCCTCGCCCTTGGACCCTCGTACCTCCCCTACTCCTCGGACTCTCGCACCTCCCCTCCCCCTTGGACCCTCGTACCTCCCCTCTACTCCCGGACCCTCGTACCTCCCCTCCCCCTCGGACCCTCGCCTCCCCTACCCTCGGACCCTCGCACCCCCCCTACTTCTCGGACCTGAGGAGCGGCGCTCATTTAGAGGCATGTCGCCTGCTGGCATGAGCGAAAGCGAGGATGCAGTCAGTGGGCATGCAAATTAGAATAACCAAGAGTGACAATTTTAAATAACCCAGTAGGCAAGACGGATGTGTAAGTCAGCCCCAGGGAACCCTAAAAGCTCAGGTAGCCATAGAAACTCGGGGAGGCTGATCCGTTCGCGCAGGGATCTCTTGAAACCACGCACGGGGCCACCGCCATCTTCATCATCTGCTTCACCACCCCGCAGGTAGCCCGCCCGCACGCCCCGCAGCCTGGCAGAAATCAGTGCCACTGGGTCAAGCCTGTGCCGCGGAAAGACCGTGCTCACGTTCCGGGCATATTTTCAGTGTTTTTGGTTCGGGGCAGGCGGTTCTGGGGGTATTGAGCTGCCAGAAAGAGCTCCCCGATTTCGTGTTCGATCCCGAGTCTATCAAGAGGTTGCATCGCGTGGTCGGCTACCTTCTCACCGGCTTTTGCCTCTGGCAGACATACACAGGTGCGCCCCTGTGCCGCCCGGCTGCGAAGTGCATCCGCTATGAGCCTGTGGCGTGCTGAACACGGTATTCCTCAGGAGCTTCGCCAATGGGAAGTGACCATGAGAGCGCGAGCGCTTGACAGTGGGGTTCACACCCAGCCAGATGTGACCGAGATGATGCAAGCATGCAGCGGTGGTGACAGCCGGGCAGCCTTGGGATTCCCGAGCTGGGGAGGAACGGGCTGTGGGGAGAAATGGGGCGCAGGGTGAACTGAGGCACGGGTGTGCGGGGGTGTGGGTGGGTGGAGGTGTGGCGGAGCAGGTATGGAGATGTACAATGTGAGTCACAAGTACATCCAGCTCTTCTACGCTTGGCTCGTTGCGCTGTGCGTCGCCACAATTTTCTCGAATGACATCATCACTGTAGCCGACATATCCAAAATCCTCAAAGCCTCCACCGCCAGCGGTAGCTTCCTGCCTTGGCCTTTGCCCCGGAGGTCTTCTCCAGGCCTTGCGCCAGCCCCGCTCTCCGCCTCTCCAGCCTCTCTGCTACCCGCCCTGAGCCAGCCCCGCTCTCCGCCTCTCCGCTGCCCGCACTGCGCCAGCCCCGCTCTAAGCCTTTCTGGCCTCTCCGCTGCCCGCCTTCGCCAGCCCCGTCCCCGCCTCTCTGCTACCCGCCTTGCGCCAGCCCCGCTCTCCGCCTCTCCGCTGCCCGCCTTGCGCTTGCCCCGTCTCCGCTGCCCTCCTTGTGCCAGCCCCGCTCTCCGCCTCTCCGCTGCCCTCCTTGTGCCAGCCCCGCTCTCCCGCCTCTCCACTCCCCACCCTGTTCTAGCCCTGCTGCTTGAGCTTGATGCGCACAGCTGCACGAGGACCCTGGAGGGGTAGATGCGCATCGGCAGAGGGTGCACCGCGTCGCTGCGTGGGCGTGAGCTGAGAGCCATACGGTGCGCGGGTGATTGCTTCAGCCGGCGGTGATCTCCAGTCTGCCATGATGGACATCCTTCGCAATCACCTGGACGAGGAAGCCCACGCGGAGCTAATGGAAGGCAGCGAGGATGAGGAGGACGTGCGCTCCTCCTCGTTCCCGCGGGCGCTTCTGTCTGCGGCTTCCTGACGCCACCCGCCTCGCTGAACTTCTCGCGCGCTTGCCTCTGGCTGTGCGCATCGCTGACTCTGTTTCAGCATGGCAGCGCTGCGGCTGTCTGTGAAGCGCGTGGCAAGTGCACTGACACCTGGTGGGCTCTCGGGCATGCCATTGGGCTGACCCGTGGCATGGAGTGAAATCTCGGCTCCCCTCCACATTCTCTGGTGGCATGTCCTCGGGTGCCGTGTCCTTGTGGATGTCTCCTTCACTCAACGTCGCATTGTTGTGGTTTGTGTACTCCGCCCCCCCCCTGCCGTCCTGATACGAGGCATGCCTTGTCGGGTGAGGGGGAGGGGAAGAGGGAGTGGGGGGGGGCAGTGCACGGAAGACCTGATCCGTGCCGGAGTCATCACGGAGGAGGAGGCAGAAGAAATGGCGATCAAGAAGAAATCAGAGAAGCAGGCCAAGTTGATGAAGCTGCTGAGCAATGCATCGAGGAAAGGGAATATGGGGGTGGTCAGCGAGAGAGATAGGACCTACACGCGCACCGGGGTGGCCAAGCTGGCCGCCCAGGGCGTGAAGGTGACGATCATTGAGAACAATGTGTACGATCTCGAGGAGCTCTTCGGCGACCACCCGGGCGGCGACGCTGTTCTGACGAAGGTGAATCAATCGCATGCTATGACAACCGCACCCTAATGTGCCAAGGCGCAGGCCGCGTGAAACGACACTGGCCTGGTGATTGTATTGCCAGGCCAGCATACAGTCTGCCATTTGGTCGCCCATCCACCGTGTGGCTGGATAGCCATGCTGACCACGATAACTGAGAATGTGGTACACCACGAAGGAGTGCACAAGCCCACGTGGAAATAACTGAGAATGTGGTACACCACGAAGGAGTGCACAAGCGCACGTGGAAATAATTGAGAATGTGGTACACACCAGAAGGAGTGCACAAGCGCACGTGGAAATAACTGAGAATGTGGTACACCACGAAGGAGTGCACAAGCGCACGTGGGAATAACTGAGAATGTGGTACACCACGAAGGAGTGCACAAGGGCGCATGGAAATAACTGAGAATGTGGCACACCACGAAGGATTGCGCAAGGGCGCATGGAAATAACTGAGAATGTGGTACACCACGAAGGAGTGCACAAGTGCACGTGGTAATAACTGAGAATGTGGTACACCACGAAGGAGTGCACAGGCGCACGTGGAAATAACTGAGAATGTAGTACACCACGAAGGGAATGCACAAGGGCGCATGGAAATAACTGAGAATGTGGTACACCACGAAGGATTGCGCAAGGGCGCATGGAAATAACTGAGAATGTGGTACACCACGAAGGAGTGCACAAGTGCACGTGGAAATAACTGAGAATGTCGTACACCACGACGGAGTGCACAAGCGCACGTGGAAATAAATGAGAATGTCGTACACCACGAAGGAGTGCACAAGGGCGCATGGAAATAAATGAGAATGTGGTACACCACGAAGGAGTGCGCAAGCGCACGTGGAAATAACTGAGAATTTAGTACACCACGAAGGAGTGCACAAACGCACGTGGAAATAAATGAGAATGTGGTACACCACGAAGGAGCGCACAAGGGCGCATGGAAATAACCGAGAATGTGGTACACCACGAAGGTTGCACAAGGCACGTGGAAATAATTGAGAATGTGGTACACCACGAAGGAGTGCACAAGGGCGCGTCGTAATAACTGAGAATGTGGTACACCACGAAGGAGAGCACAAGGGCGCATGGAAATAACTGAGAATGTGGTATACCACGAAGGAATGCACAAGCGCACGTGGAAATAATTGAGAATGTGGTACTTCACGAAGGATTACACAAGGGC
>LGRX02014498.1:0-32594 GCA_001247695.2 Cymbomonas tetramitiformis | reverse complement strand
GGACGACATCGCCAATCTTAAATCAAGGAGTTGGTTGTGCCAGGGACGACATCGCCAATCTTAAATTGCGGCTGCGTTAGTATGGAGAGGATAGGGAGGCATGGAGGGGATAAGAGGTTTGGGAGGCATGGAGGGGAAAGGGGGTTAGGGAGGGGCGGGAACATGTGGAGAAGAGGCGATATCATAGGGGGCCGGGAGGTAGAGTTGGGTGCAAAGGGGTTGGAAATATGGGAGAGAGGGTGTGCACTTCCAGTTAAACGGTGGGAGCATTTTTGGAGACCACCTCAACTATTGATGCCCCGAGAGAAGCTCTTTAGTGAGATCGTCTCACACTTGTCGTGCGAGCTCACGAAATTCCCTCTCGCCCTCTTTCTAAACCCTGAAGTATGATAATAAATAGCACTCTGAAGCTGAGGGGTCCCTCAGCGCTGCGTTCTGAGCTCCATGATGAGCTCATGTGGCACAAGTGCTTTGCACACCACGGGCTGCAGCCGGGCACGCTTCGGTGGCGCACCTTTGGCTGAAGTGGCGCTGCTTGGTGGCTGTGCGGCAGCTCCGGCACTTGTTGTGCTGGGACCTCCAGCCGAGGTATCCTGCATGCCCGTGCGCCCTCAGACACCCTCCTCGAAGAAGCCACCGTGTAGGAGCCACGTCCAACGCGCCTCCTACTGTGTGCCTTGAGTATTCCCCGAGGCGCATAGACCTGTGCGCTGAACAGGGTGTAGCAGGCTGGCGTCGAAAAAGGGTCCCTCGGGCCTCGCGCCCTGCTCACAGGACCTCCACGCCGAGGGGCCTTCGGGCCTCGCGCCCTGCTCACAGGACCTCCACGCCTCAGCTTAGGCCCCTCGGGCCTTGCGCCCTGCTCACAGGACCTCCACGCCTCAGCTTAGGCCCCTCGGGCCTCGCGCCCTGCTCACAGGACCTCCACGCCTCAGCTTAGGCCCCTCGGGCCTCGCGCCCTGCTCACAGGACCTCCACGCCTCAGCTTAGGCCCCTCGGGCCTCACAAACTATCTCAGCGGTTGTCCTCATCCACAGCCAGCCGCTGATGCCATCCGTGTGAGCGCGTTATCGCGCTGCCCCACTCACTCGCAACGACCGAAGCACCTGGGGTCACAGCTTATCCAGATGGCCTGGCCGCTCGAATGGCCTTGCCCTCTGAGCTTCTAGAGGCAACCCTTCGCAATCCATCCCCCCCACATCACACTCGGGGTGATATCGAATTTGCCTGTCGGACCTGGCGCTCGGGGGCCCTGGATGCTGCCCCGTCACCGTCCCCGTCCACTGCGGAGCGCTGCCGCGGTGCCCAGAGCTGCATTGCAGGCCGATCCTTCCCGCGTGGCCTCTCACCTGACCGCCCGCACTCCGCCCGTCCATCCGCACCGCTGTCAGCTGCTCCGCCTAAGTGCATCCCTGCACATCCGTACACTCACCGAGGGTCCCCAGCAAAGCTAACTCAGGCCAGCAGGAATGCGACGTCGCACGCCGAGGCGAGGGCGCGCGGCACAGTCAGGAGCACTGGGCGCACGCCGAGGCGAGGGCGCGCGGCACAGTCAGGAGCACTGGGCGCACGCCGAGGCGAGGGCGCGCGGCACAGTCAGGAGCACTGGGCGCACGCCGAGGCGAGGGCGCGCGGCACAGTCAGGAGCACTGGGCGCACGCCGAGGCGAGGGCGCGCGGCACAGTCAGGAGCACTGGGTGCAGTCAAGTGCAGCCTTAGCCCTTGGAACACGTACTGAGGTTCCACAAGGCGCAAGCCAGCATGCAGAAAGAAGCTGACCACCCTCTGCGGGAAGCTCTCGCCCCGTGACCAACCGCTGGGAGGACGCCGCTTGAGGGAGCGGCGCGCGAAGGACAGCCTCGAGCGCGCGCCATGCACTCTAAACTGCTAAGCGCCTCACAACGTTGGAGCTATAGCAGCGGTCACGTGTTGATGAGCTGCAAGGCTGACAAAGCTACAATGAAAGCCTTGGAGAGCCCAATCGAGCTTGGCTACTCGGCTCCCATATCACATGGGTTCGCATGCCAGCCGGACCGCGGTCATCGAGGCTTCTGACAGCCTTGGCCGAACCCCCTTCGCCAGAAAACCCAAAGGGCGCGAAACGCCTCAGGCATCCGTTTGATAGCGTCGCACCTAACTGACAGGAGTCCGGCGCTGTGTGCGGGTATGCGCCCACCCATCTGCCTCAGCACCGGGCGCGTGCAGCGTACCTCCTCGGGAGCGCCCCTCGCGCGGCGCTTGCTCCTTGGTACCTGGAGCCCGCCACGCACACCCTGGCTCGGGAGTGGTGTCATACTCGCGCGTGGGTTGCAGTCATGAAATCTTTCCTGGCGCGTCTTCATCATCACTCCCCGCATTGCGGCCTCTGCGCCCCACTTCTTATCCCAGATGAACTGGCTGGCCAAGTATCTGTAGAGCATCTAGCGCTATTGGAGGTCGTCGACACAGGCATTGACAAATGCTGTGGGCACGTAAAGCTTTCGCGCGGGCGGTGATGAATGGCGTGGGTGTGGAGGAAGCTGAGGTGGGCAGTCAGGACGGATGTGGGCGCAGGGTGTGCTAATGCAGGCAGCGATGACAGGCGCGGGCACGGAGCATATGGGCACAGGAAGTGATGACAGGCGCGGTCACGGAGCATATGGGCACAGTATTGGAATCTGCAGTGCCTGCTGATCAGTTTGGTGTAAAGCATGACTATCTGAGCCTTGTACAGCAGTCAGAATGCTCAAACCCTGAAGAAACCCTAAGAAACCCTTAGATCTAGATCTGTAGATCTGCTGAGCTAATCGTAGCCGTTGGATCAGAGATGACCATCGGGAAGACAGTGCACGCAAAGGGCCCATTATATCATTATGGGCCGCTGCCTAGAGGTGTTGCTGCAGTATCCAGTGACAGATCTTAACTTCGCGAACTTTCAATTACCTCGCCCAATCAATAATCATTGGGCGATAGAGTTCGCGGCGTTTCATGCTGCGGACTGCCTTTATCTTTTGTGAATGAAAGTTTACGCTGGCTTTTGCAAATCAACCACTGCTGAATTCCAACACACAGGAAGTGATGACAGGCGCGGGCACGGAGCATATGGGCACAGGAAGTGATGACAGGCGCGGGCACGGAGCATATGGGCACAGGAAGTGATGACAGGCGCGGGCATGGAGCATATGGGCACAGGAAGTGACGACAGGCGCGGGCGCGGAGCATATGGGCACAGGAAGAGGCGCGGGCGGAGCATGGGCACAGGAAGTGATGACAGGCGCGGGCGCGGAGCATATGGGCACAGGAAGTGATGACAGGCGCGGGCACGGAGCATATGGTGATGACAGGCGCGGGCGCGGAGCATATGGGCACAGGAAGTGACGACAGGCGCGGGCGCGGAGCATGTGGGAGAGGGATGAGACCAGTTGAAGTAGTCGGAGCTGCAGGCTGTTTGCCCGGATGCTGAGACGATTGCGGCTGAGCGCTCTTATTAGAGCTGCAATGCCACCGAGGCACCAGGCACACCCTCCACCTTTCAGCCTTCATAGCGACCTCACCATGGGGGTTGCTGGTGAAGAACATGCTGCGTGGTGCACGAGCTCACACGCGCGGAAAGAGCCTCCCAATGAAGTCTTGCTCAGCGCCCGTGCCTCATCTCCCAATGCCTCGTGTGCCCTCCTTCTTCCAAAGGGCTTTTCCCATACATCCGCCGCCAGGTCGGAAGTAGTGAGCGTTGGATGTGTCTGTATGTCGAGTGGCCTGGAGCGGCAGAGGGTCTCCGCGGGTGCCGCACAGAGTGTGTCCCTCGCACTGTGCAGGATGCCGGCATGCCAGGGATGCTGCTGTGGAGGTGCACGCGTCGAGCTTACCCGCCGCCCTGCTGGGAAGGCGCAAGCGGCACCGCCACTGCCTGAGCCTTTACCCCCCCTTTGCCTGTGTTGACGCTCCCTCCCTCGTCGCCCTGCAACAAACCACATGCAGAGCCCAGCGCCCAAGGTCAGGAGCCCCATGTCCTGGCAGCGCTGGGCCACCGGGTGATGACGCCAAACTGCTCCAGCTGCGCAGTCCATGCCAACTTGGGCACATTACTGTGGATGGAATTCTGCCAGGGCGGCTCTTCACACGAAGTGTGCCAGGCACGCAAGCCTCTGTTGCGCACTGCGCGCTTCCTATATTGTCTGCACCATGCGCTTCAGCGCTGCCATGCTGTCACGCCGGGCCTGCATTTGGGTTGCCTATGCCCCAAGGGCTCGGCCGGCGCTGGTGAGGGTACAGGGTACAGGCGGTGCGCGTCAAGCCAGTGGGGAGTACCGGGACCACCTCTCGGTCCTTCTTATCTCGTCCTCCCCCACCCCGTGAGCTGCGAGCCGAGGCCTGCGCCGCTGCGGGACCGGCAACTGCCGCCGCCGCCGCCGCCGCCGCCGCCGCTGCGGCCGCTGAGGGGGGCTTCTGGCCACCTCCGCCGCGCTTCTCCTTGCTCTCCCTGGCCGCCTTCTCTTTGGCAGAGGCGCGCGCGCTGGCACTCTCGCCCGCGCGCCCGCGCCCCGAGGCATCTGCACTCGCCTCCGCCCCGGTCTCCTTTGCGGCTGCACCAGAGTAGCCGCTCCCCGCCCGAAGCCGCAATGCCCTCAGTGGCAACACCCGGCTCCGAGGAGAAGGCCGCCAGGCTTGAAGTGACCGAAGCCCCCTCGAGGATGGCATGGTAGGTCCGCCGGACGAAGCAAGCGCAATAGGAGCGGGGCGGCGGCGTTTGCACAGGCGGCTCCTCTCCTCCGCTTTGTGCAGGAACAAACCCTTCCCCCTTGCGGTACCACGTGGCTTCCTTACACCCGCCTGGTGGTAGGCGGCCTCCGTTCACCGCTCCCCCCAGGTGATCGGAGGTTGCAGCTTGCAACAGCTTCGTTGTTGAATCACGCCGTTCGTCCCCGTGCAAGGCGGTGCGTCTGTCGGGGGTGATGCTCCACACTCATTCGCCAGTATACATGAGGGTACACAATATACATGAGGGGCCGTGCGAAGGCGACCGAAACGGGGTGTTTGAGGACGGAACGCACCGCTATGCGAGGATGGCTTGGCAAGAATGGTGATCGGAACAGCCTTCTCGGTGACCTTGTGGCCGCCACCCCTGCGGCCCTCTCTGGAGGCCGGCACCGCAGAGGCAGACTGAGGCCGGTCGCCCGCGCTTCGGGCAGACTTCTGCGCATGCCCAGCCCACTGCCCCGGTCACGTCGAGGGGGGTAGCACATGCGCAGGCCGACGTGGCCGCGCCAGACAGGCTCGGGCCTGGGAGTCAGGCGGTGCTTGGTCAGAGTCGAGGAGGTGCTGGCGAAAGGTCCGCAGTCTGCAGGGCAGCGCGGCGGGGCGCACCTTGTCCAGCTGCTCCTTGTCGCGTTCCTTGTCTCGGCTGCCGCGGTCGCGTTCCTTCTCCCCGGACCTCCGCCCCTTGCCCCCGGCACTCGCCGACACTGGCCGGCTGGCGATCGCCAGAGCCTGTCGCTGCGTCCTCTGTCACCGCACTCCGTGCACCCCTCACCCGCAACCCTCTCGAAGCTCAGAGGCTGCAGATCGGAGTCCCTGCCGCGACGCGACGTCTGCTCCCACTGTTTCACGTGCAACACCCATTCTGTTCCCTGCCTGTGCCCTAAACTGCTGTGGTCGGTGAATACGACACAGACCCTGTGGGAGTTCTCGGGAGAAGCTGCCTGGAATCACTCCGGGATTGAATGCAGCAGGAGCGGACAAACTAGCTCTTGAATGGAGCGTGCACCCCGAGCACCGCGGAACCATCTCGGGGTTGACTGCACAAGGGATGGACAAACTGGTGTGGGTATACTCCTGTGCAGGAGATGTGTCCAAAACTGTGCTGACCATCTCGAATTTGGTTGTAGAAAGAATAGGCATCCTATATCGTCGGGACCGTATATCGGGCACACAGGCACCCAAGCTAGTGCAGACCCTCGCGGGGACTGCTTCAGGGTTCAGCGGTCCTAAGATTTGCATCAGGAGTGCGCCTGCTCGAGCTTCGAGACGGCGCAGGGGTCTGGAGAAGGCTCTGTATTCGGTGTGTCCTCCAAGGGGTTGGGAAGGGGTTAGGTTCCCACCTGGGCGACACGAGCACGCTTGTCTTCGGACCTCTGCTTCATGAACAGCATCAAGGCGGTCTGGACCACTGGCTGTACGCCGTTATTCGCAGCTGCCGAGCAGGTGTCCCCAAGCCTCGCGAGTCACAGTCTGGGGCCAACTTGGCGACCACAAGGGTTTCAGTTCGTTGGGGAGGGTTCATCCGACGCACTTGTTGCCGAAACGCCCTGTCAGCTCCACTTTGAGGAGCCGTAGCACGATGCTGCACAGTGCAGAAGAGGACCTGCGATCTGAAAAATGCGCCGGAGACGCGAGGAGGGCGGAAATGGGGCAAGATAGACGGTGGAGAGGGGGCGACGGACGGCCTCCCTCAAACCGCAGGGTACGCGGCGCCGGGAACGCGGGGACTGCTTACGGGGACAAGGGCTGCTACCTAGCGCGGCCTTCTCTTGCGCTTCGCGGCGTTCAAGTTGGATTTCCGCGCTGGGCATCAGCTCGACCTCCTGCTGGAGGGCTTCGATAAACGCTTGATATTCCGGATCTTGTACGACAAGCACAGGGGATAAGATCCATCAGTGCCAGGCTAGGAACCAAATAGAGCAAAGCAGGTGAACATGACCTAAGGGGGGCAAGGCCGGGGTATCCTGACAACGGGCTGTGCCACTACGATGTTCGAGCCTCTGCAATTTCAGCTGTTTTGCGACAGCAATACGTGAGTTTTAATAAGAAATGGGGGACACCTTTCTCTATAGTCCCCTCTCGAGGGTCACGTCTCTGGCGAGACTTGGGGACTTTCTGAAAAGGCGAATATTCAATTAGCGCCCTGAACTGCACTCCTGTTATCCACAGCCAAACAGCGAGACGAGTCAGAATCTGGACTGAAAGGCCTGGATGACAGCAAAAATATCAACGTAAGGGGGGGAACATATTTGGCGTGATCACCTCGTTCATTCACAAACAGATGTCCTTGATATTGCTGGCAGAACCCTAAGACGTCATCGGCCTTCTTAAAGTTGAGGTATGCACGCGAAAAGACGGTTCTCTTTGCACTGCGCAGATATATAGCAGATAAGTATAATAAGGTTGCAGGGTCACGGCTGACTTATGGCAAACGAAGAAACAGGCGTACCCGACTTTCCCATGAAAGTATGCGAACCAGTTCGTCTTCGAAAGGAAATCCTTCCCCAATATCTCTTTAAAGGCATCTTCTGATAGTGTCGGAGGGAGATTCCGCACGATAATTTTGAATCGCTGATCCTGCATAACGTGGCCACGCATAAACGAAGAGGAGACAAATTTCGAGAAGGGAGCTGAAAACTAGTTCAGCTCTGCTTGCACTGGACCCGAACAATAGACTTGCTTTCGAGGTGATGTCCACACTATTTCTCCTTAAGCCGTAGATACGGCGAATGCCCGACACCGACAATGCAGGTAAAAATACCAGAAAAGCACTGAGACTATATGACTAACTTGGATGGGTGGCGAATGCTAACGTTTCAAGGCACCCGTTTCAAGCTCCCTTTTGGCTAACTGTGTCGTCACGTTAGTTGTACAATATGAGAGAGGGGTGACACGCGACGGTGACACAAACATTCGAGCAAAACCAGAACCTTTGAAACCTTAGCTTCAAGCGTTGGAAACCTTTTTCATTTTGTGAAGATAATCAGGATTCAAGATTCTAGATTGTAGATTCTCGAATCTCGATTGTGTCACTTTTATGTCACACATGAGGATGACATGACATGAGATTTTAACATTTTTCAGTGCCGACTGCGCACTGCCGAGTGTGGAGTGGCAGTGTGGAAACGGATGAATCGCGGTCGATCGAGCGCTGGCGTCTACCGTCTTTACCGTCGTACATGACACCGCACCGCACCGTGTGTCACGTTGACAACAGCAACATCGAATGAAAAACATTTTCCACCCGACCCAGCGCAGGCAACGCGAACGAGCAAGCGGAGAACCAGAACGTTCACAAAACCTTCAAAAAACGGTAACTTGAGACCAACCTCGCATCACTTCCCCTCACAGAGACATATATTCTGTGTGATACCGACGAACCGCGCATGTATTCTGTGTGAAAGCGTACATACTTAAGGAACAAGCGCGGTGTCATATTTAAGATTATAAAATGCTCGCAAGTCGGTCAGACCCTGTTCCTGTGAGTCCGAGGAAGATGGGAGTGCGAATCCGGAAACCGAAGAAGGAGCTCACAGAAGAGGAACTTCAGGTCCGGGATAGATTTTCGGCGGCTCTACGTCAAGTTTTTTTAACTCAGTGTGTTCCCTGTTGATACTATCCAAGAGTTTACTTTCCACCGGTCGACCGCTGCTGTCGTCTCAAAACTGGGGCAAGCCGCTGCCTCACAGGAGATTCGCTCAGCCTTTGAATTATTCGATACCGATGCGAGCGGTTTTATAGACTATAGAGAATTCAAGGTATGAAGTGAAATAACGAGCTCTCTACAGGCTTCTCACAGTGCACTCTGAAGACCTGCACGCATTCGAGGACCTCTTATTTATTTTTGAGGCCGAGAGTAGTGCGTGCTATCTGCCTTTGCTTTAAAAACCTCAGTCGTCTTGGAAAGGTCCAATGATCTCTGCGAGGCCCAGAACCATCCGAAGAGAGAGTTACAGGGAGAGATGTAAACCGACGCACCTCTGTGTCGAAGCGCGCAAAGCATAGTCCTCGTACTTCTCTCGCAATATTAGCTGTTTTAACTGTCCGCTTTTGAAGTTTGCCTCAATGATGCGTACGGGTGCCGCTCAAGCAGAAATATGGACGTCTGATGCAGACTTCTCACGCTTGCACAGGTTGCCATGCGGGCGCTTGGCTTCAGTGTAAGGAAAGGCGACGTGCTTGCGATGATGAAGGAGTATGATAAAGATGAATCCGGAACTCTATCCCTGCAGGAGTTCCAAGAAATAAGTATTCGCCTTACCTTGAGCTATCATTTCAACTCACCATTCCGATTCTACCCTCGTAAACTTCTGCGGGTTGCACGAGCGTGAAGGCCTGATCCCTTTGTGATCCCTCTTGGATGTTTTTCTCAACCTTAGCCGAATCCCAGATGTCACGTCCTTGACCGCGATGATTTAAGCCTTGCTGAAGTGCGTTGGAACAGTGATGAACAAAATGTCCGAGCGGGACACAAGCGAGGAACTCGCAAAAGCCTTTCAGTTATTTGACGACGATGGAACAGGACGCATTAGGTACCATCCCTCTGGCACTTGTTTGAATATCACAGACCACAGCGTCTTCCAGCAACGTAAGAAGCTCCCAACTCTGTAAAACGACACCTGGACTGTGTGCTGAAGTTCTCCCTGCCCTCTCTTAACGCCAAGTTGGGTTGACTTCCATGAGCTCTCATGCCCACGAGCTCGGCTGTCCTAAGTACTTTCTTTCGCGTTGCTCAGCACGTCGTTTCTGTATTCGTCGGATCTTGGAAGATATACGAGAGGTCTGACCTGGCTGCGTGAGATGCGGTCTGTGCCGCAGTGTGCGGAATTTACGGAGGATAGCGCGTGAGCTCGGAGAAAACGTCAGTGACGACGAACTTGCTGCAATGATAGATGAGTTCGATGTGGTGAGCTCACCGGGACACGCCCTTGGACTTTGCCGTATTTTCACATCCACTTCAACGCACCCGTCCCTCTCATACTTGCCTCTCACTCGGTCCGTTCTGTGCTGCACCTCTGCGTTGTGACCACGTCTGGAGGGGGGTGTTTCCGCAGAATGGTGACGGTGAGATCGACGAGGTCGAGTTTTTCCAAATTATGAAGCACGCTGATCAATAGTCGGACCTGTTGTTGGGTTTTATTTTTTTAAGATTGGCAATTTGGAGATAACAGGAATTATTATTCAACGCGTGGGGTTTATGTGACGTTACCTTTGTTCAGCCATCAGCCCCAACTGACTCTTGAGGAAAGGTCTGACACAGTTTTGGCACACAGTGCAATTGCCGATGTGGAGTACTCTTGAAGAGTTAAAACGTAGGAAACGCCACAGAATTCACAGAGCCAGCTATTTTAATCCTTTTAAACATCTGTCCTTCTGTAGCTGTTCCCGGGACAATAGAAAACCTTTTTCTCGTGAAATACTCGATTCCTTCAAAATCATTCATCGATCCCGTCAACCTCAGGTATATTCCCAAGTTCGGAGGACTTGCCAGCCACTGTAGAATATTTATTTTGTGACAGCTTGCTCACCGTCTGGCTGCAGTGGTATTCTCGATAATGTGAGATATAGAACCTTTTTTTGCTTTGAAATGCACGACTAGCTTTTGTCTATTCCTTGAACAACACCGACTTGCGGAGGTTGTCCTGAATTCCATGACATGAGTGTGGTGACGGTCTTCCGTCACTTTGGCTGTAAATAAAACAGTAAACCCCGAGTTCACTTCAGGTAGTACATGCTGTAAAATGCGTAACTACCGACATCATACTTCAGTGCTAAAACCCAGTAGCTCCTAAATGCGCGAATTGTCATATTGATCCACAGCTTATTGGTAATATATAAGATTCCAATTTCAAATCTGCCCACTTGAGTGCTCCACCCTGTCTGCTACTTTGGGCGAGGTGGCAAAATCTGTTTGACATGCGTGTGATGATTGTGTGTAAGCACCGATCGGCGATTGCACAAATCCGATCGCGAGATACCCATCCGTTTGTTTCGTTCTATTCAGGGAACATACTGAGACCGACCTGGAGGAGGGGCACGCATTATGAATTCATAAGCGTTGCTCGCATGTATGCCCTCCCAGCTGGCGCACTGAAGATGCTTCATACACATATTTTGGTACTTATGAGGTATGTTAACTTAAAAGGTACGTTAACTTTGCCTCACTGACACCATTGCGTTTCATATTTAGCATATATATTATTGGCGCACCGCAGTAGTTCCGGCAGTTGGTGGGAGACTTACGATGAAAAGTTCAGGGGGCAAACGTCGCGGGCAGAAATTATACAACCATCACAAGATTTTCTCTTGGAAATATATAAATTAACTTTATAGTGGAGCCTGAAAACTTTATAGTGGAGCCTAAAAACCATTTTCGGGGCCTGAAAAGTCATTTTCGGGGCCTGAAAACCATTTTCAGGGCCTGAAAAGTCATTTTCGGGGCCTGAAAACCATTTTCAGGGCCTGAAAAGTCATTTTCGGGGCCTGAAAACCATTTTCAGGGCCTGAAAAGTCATTTTCGGGGCCTGAAAACCATTTTCAGGGCCTGAAAAGTCATTTTCGGGGCCTGAAAAGGCATTTGTAGGCCTTATGTGGATTTTCAGGGCTTGGAACACTGTAAAAGTTTAGGCCCTGAACTTTTTTTTCAGGGGCAAGATGGGGACATGAGAATATAATTCTAAACTTTATATAACACGAAAAGTGAATAAAAAGTTCAGGCCCTGAAAAAAAAGTTCAGGGGGCTGCTTAAGAGTGTGAATTCGAAAAGTTCAGGCCCTGAACTTTTGTGAAAAACTTATATTAACCATGAGGTTTTTTCTAAGGTGTATAACTAGCCTAGTATAAAACAAGATCAGACCCTGAAAGTCATTTTCAGGGCCTGAAAATGGTTTTCGTGCCCTGAAAATGGTTTTCGGGCCTGAAAAATATATATATATATATATATATATATATATATAATAGCCCCCCATCTGCCGGATTTACTCCGCACCGTAGTTAACACATTCGAATTGGTGTTTCATATTCAATACATCACGTTTGTGTCCCATATTTAATAGCACATCACATGTGTGTCCCATATTCGACATACTGAATTTGTGTTCCACATTTATAATCTTACATTTGCATCCCATACATATTTAACATATCTTATCGATGCTTCATATTTCACACATTAGGTTTGGGTCCTAACGAACATTGCGAAGGTGACGACATGTTCGCGAGAACAAATGGTGTTTTAAGAGCCTCTTACACCTTCGCCTAGATATCGCAACTTGTGGCGATTTCGGTCTACGATAACCTATCAAGGGCTAATGAGGTTTGGGCGATTGGCACACCTACTCTCTCATCAAAGGCTAACGAAGGTACTGTACGATACGCATCGTGAGCAAAATGTACCTACTGCAAGTAGTACAATGACCGTAATATACATTATTGTATATACTACCTACGTTATTGCAGCAGAACTGGCGAGCGCGATGTGGGCACTTTATCATTGTCAAAAGGGTTCCCTTACTCGTCTCACGGATGGTTTTTTTTTACGTGCCCTTGAGCATCGCGATGCTCAAACAAAAAATGCTTCGAGATGATCACTGCATGAATAGAGAGGCTGGCCAATTAATATAATGGGATATCTGAGTTTCAAAATATCAAGGAGTCTTGATGATGTTGCCCGAAGAAGGGATATTGTGATGACATCGTGCGCTTCTTCTTATTACATTATTGCTGTTATGGCATAGGTAGCCTGATATATCCCAGCTGCCGCTAGACAGATCCTCTTCATGAATGACCTTTTCATATCAGTTTAGGGCTAAACGAAAGCTTTGCTCCGTCATCTCGCCCTGTCACCCTTGTTGCACTTGATTGGTTCATTCTTAACCACTTCAATCTTATTTTATGCTTTGGCCGGGTACAACACCTGTACGTGTCCGCAGCTGACAACCATGCCAGATGGTCAAATAGTGGCGATTTCCACTTTCTTGGAGCAAGCCCTTTTTGCTTGAGATGTATCACCCTTTCTCTTCATCTTTGCCTTCATAAAATCACCAGCACCCGTGCCAAATTCCTGCCGTGAGGCAGACGCTACATATACTGACTAGCCAGCATGCCACCCCCGTTGGCATGCTGCCACTGTCCAGCTCTGATGGTCTTATCACTAGCCAAACTTGCAAGGGGCATGGTATGTGGGCGCGTCGTTTGTTTCAGGTTTGCCTCATCTTTGCCCCTTACTTCTTGGCAACTGTGGCATGCTTTCAAGCCCGCAATCTCCTCTTCAAGGCCTGCATCTTCTTCCGAGTTGCTTCGTGCCTGGATCTTCTTCCGAGTTGCTTCGTGCTGCATCTTGACTTCCCTGCGCTCTGCAAGCAGCTCCACGTTACGCCTCTTCACCATTGCAAGTCGCTTCCGGACACCAGCCACCACATGCCTTGTAGGCTCGTAGCCATCAGCGCCCTCCAATCTGGGCCTTACCTCTGGGGCACATGGCGGGCACTGTACATGTACTGTAATCTCTTCTACCTTGTCCAACACGTCTGCGTATCCGGACGGTCCGTGCCTTCTGGACTAGAAGTGTGCCTGTTATCGTTGCGAGAGGGTGGGACAGCGGCAAGTCCGTGAGAATCGGGTTTGCGACATCCGTTGTCAGAGCCCTCGCTGCACATGGCACACAAGAGGTGGCAGGTAAGATTACACACATCGAGGGTCACAAACGAAAGAACCCTACGAAGCATTGATTCTGGCGCATCGATGCTGGAACAGCACAACGGCCGCTTCATGCTAATATCATTAGTATGTTACAAAACTATGTGGGTATGAATACTAGGCAAGTCGATCTCAAGATTCCACTAGGCGTGTAACATAACGCTAAGACATTCACATTGCTCTTTCGCCGTTTTTTCGATTTGTTCCTCAACGCGACTGCGACTGCGACTGACCACTGTGCGTGTAGTCAAGTGGTCACTCGTCGCGACTCGAGGCAGTGTCATCATACGGAGCAGCGATTGGGTTTTACCCTACAGTCTGACACATTTCTGGTAGTGTGTGCGTGATGTGTTCGTAGTGTATGCCACGTAGTGTGTGCGTCGTAGTCTGATGATGTTTTCGGATTTGTGACACATCACGAACACACTACGCGGATGGGCGTGATATGTGTGCGTGATGCGTCACGGACACATCGCGCTGTGTACACTACGAACAGACTACGGAAACACATCACGCACAGACTACGCACACACAGCGTGCATGGAGCGCGATCACATTACGTACACAGGTCACCACGTACAGGCACAACGTACACCTTGCGCAAACATTACGTGCAGGTAGTGCGATCACACTAATTAGATTAGGTAAGTAAGTGATTTGCCCCGGTCCGTCCTTATAAAGAACATGGGTTGCAACTCCTGCTCTTCTTAATCACGAACCCGTGCAAATTACTAAAATACTTACTTAAATACTTCGATGATCAAACAACCCAGGAAGGAGTATATTAAATCAAGGTATGGCTAACGCGGAGTCGATTTGAGACAAAAGTGTGAGTTTTTTTTTGATATTCCGGTGCGAACATGTCAAAATAATACGTGTGTTCAAGGATTTTTTCACCCGAATATTTTTTTCGGGTGCTGTAAGCGTGGGGGTTTTAATCGTTACCGCCTATATAAGTCTCAACCTGTAACAATAATTGTAACTTGAAACCTCGAACTGAAAACGCGAGTCGCGAGAGAATTGCGAGATCGCGAAATCGTCTATCGGTAAAATCGTCACGACCGTAGATTTACTCTGCACTGGCCTGGAGTACGAGTACGCGTGAAGTGACCCCATAGGCTTTCGCGACCTCTGTCGAGAAAAACTGCCTTGTCACTCATCTGATCCAATGAAAAACTGTTGCATAATTTTAAACCAATAATCTGGCCGCGATGCAGGGAATAAAAAATATAAAGATGCCGCGAAGATCTTGGTCACGAAAATTGCGTCCCATCCTAAAGTTATGACGTGGCAGACCCCACGCATGCCCCACAGCCCCGTAATTCTAGGACTTAAATCACTCCATCTGAACCGTTCAATAATTTTTGTATAATATCTTTGTTTAATCTTGCGTTTCACAGTCACATGTCGGTGGCTTTTCGCGTTGCGTGCTTGCGTCTGGCCATGACCTCTGTGTCTGTCTGACCTCTGCTGGTTGCAATGGACTGTCGTTTTGAACAATCTCCTTGCTTAATTGTTATTTGTTAAATATGCAATTTTAAGTAAGCCGGAACGCTTCCCCCCCCCGCAGTGTGCCCCGCCCAGTGAAGTAAAGATCTCTAAGATTATGTATTAATCTAAGTATCCTATTGCTATTAAATATTATCACATATTCATACTGAGTGGGTTGGTACCCGTTTCGCCTAGGATGATAACGTATATCGCATCTTTGGAGGTTTCAAAATCCTGAAATTCTGCCCGCTTTACCCAAATGAACGCGTCAGCCCACTGCCAGCGAAATGTGTGGCTGACTGTTCACTCTGTGCAATTTATTCCGGAAAGATAACGCATACGAAATAATATTTTTGCTAACGCTCCCCTCATCCCATGCGCATACTCGTTTGCAAGCGAGAGCGCGGATGGAATAAATCCTTGCGGAAATGTGGACGCGGTTGCCATCCGCGTTTCCGCTAGAGGTAACGGCGCACTGTGAGCTGCTCAAAATATGTTGCATGTGCGTATGTGATATATGTGACATGTTGTGCAAGATGCGTCTCTGCTGGGCGTGAGTCGAGATGGGCTCGACCCACGCCCATTACCCCCTCACAAGAACCGTTCAGCACACTCCTTCAGCATCTCACATGAATGACGACGACGGATGCAGATTGTGAAAAAATGAAAACAAATAATTCTTTCATTATGCCCATGACAGGTATGTCGGTGGTGACCATGCCCCGTGATTTTCTATTGCATTGCCATACGTGCTATGATGGTGAGATCATCCTGAGCGACAGGACCCACCTGGCGCACACCGCATCCCTCCAATCCCCTGGATTCACTCTCACAAGCACATATATTGCCTACAGCTCTCCCCTCCTCTTCCATCGTGTCTGTACACTGAATTTCTCTTCAGAAATATGTATCAATCGTAGAGCATCGCAGTTTTGATGGTTTCCTGTGTCAATTGATATGTAATCGTGTACGGTGACACTTGTGAATGCGTCACGGTAGATTACGTTCCTCAAATTGACCCTTCAAGACAACAGTGCCGGTTTGAATCTGCGGGTCTATTTCTTTTACCCCCTACCCTCCCAGGCCAGGAGCTCTGTGATCGTTTGGTGGAGACTTGCTAGCTCTAGAAGAATTCGTGAATCAGAGACGTACAAGAGGATGCTGGTTTCGCAACCCTCTTTAAGTGAAAACAACTTACATTCCTGTAAATGGCTACTATCCGGTAATCCTTGTGAGAGGACCAGATCGACTCCTGGTCCTCTCACAATTTTAAAGGTGCTTTATCGATATCATATATGACCCACCTCTGGTATATATCAAGATCGACACTTGAACTAACTCCACTCTTTCCCAATTGGCGATAGCCAGCCAACGGCACGTGCACGCTACAATGTCGATATTGAGCATGGGTAGTGCTGTCAAAAAATGTCGACATTTAGCAACACCACACTCAAATCATCATTTTCCTGATACCCATTCTGACCATGCTACTTCAACCAGTACTTTGAAGCCCAAGATGACCCCATTTGAAAATTTTGGCTGGACATTAGCGAAAGAGCAACTCACGAACGTGACAACATGGGTCCCCAAAATTTTCTAGAACCTTTGACGAAGGAGATAATCGTCAAAATTCGGTGGTCCTTGTGATAGGACCACCAAAAATTTCCCGAAAAGTCGGAAATTGCCCTCCGCATTCACACGCTCTAAAAGCGATATACGTCCGAGATTCGGGGCAAACCCACAATATAGATAATTCATATGTGACCCAAATAGCATAAAAAGTTACTAGTATGCCCACTATATCGTGGCCCGTTGATCGTAACACGCATTACGGCGTGGTCCTTGTCACAGGACCGTGAATTTGGATAGTAGCCATAAAGGATGTATAGCGATGTGCCTTTTGGCGATATTGAGTGTTCGCAAAAAGAGACACTAAATCTCGTTAGTAGGCCACTCCGAAGGTTATGATTCCACCATCATAAGAGGCCAGCCAATCCTAGACCACCGAGAGACTAGAAGGAAAATCCTGAACTAGGTGAACTATACGAGGCGCGGAGCTGCCCCGACTGCCAATGTGCTAAATCGCCATTTACATGAATCGAATCTCGGCCATGCGCCATGGCAGGGACACCTTCCGGCCTCGCATACATGTTTAGCTAGGGGGCTAGGCTCCCGCGAAAAAAAAGCCACACAACCCGGAAAGGGTTGTCATATTTACGTATTCGTTATATAATTATTTTCAGCTGACCGAACCTAGCACGCATCCCACGCTTCACTGGGTAGGCACGGGCATGAGCAACAAGGCTACACCACGCGTCTATCGCGCGCGTACACGCGCAAGTTCCTGTAAACACGCACAGCGTAGGACAACACTACACACCGTGGCATCCCCAATGGGGAGGGTGGCGCCCGCCTGATCCGCCTTCAGATACTCGTACATGACATCCGCACATGGCATCAATTGCAATGTCCTCTTGAGAGCGTTCCGCTGCCGGGGGGTCATCCACCGCACCATCTCCAGCAGTGACGCCTCACTCGCACATCGCTCGCCGACATACGACAGCGAGCTCCGTCAGCGCGGGTCCGTCCCGCTCGGCTGGCGGATCTTGGCACCGCATTGTTTCTCTTCTCTGCCCAACGCTCCCATTTAAAGCGCCGCTGAGCCTTATCCCTCTACGTGTACGTACCCGGCGGTATCTGCTGCATGACGCGTGCGTGCGCCGACGTCAGCTGCTAAGCACCCGAGGGTCGGGGAGAATAGGCCTCCGCGGCGGTAAGGTGCGAGGTGAGGGTGCTAACGAACTGCTGCCTCCATGGTTTCAAGCATACGACTGCGCTCGGCTTCCAGAGCGTGTCGGCTGGTGCGCGGCCACTTGGCCAACACGAGCGAAAGCCCGTACGTTACTCCTTGCATTTTGTCCAGGTGTAGGCGCGCATCAAGGTTGGCGGGATCGTTCAGAGCCTGTTGCAGGGAAACTGAGAGTTGATGCTTAAGCTTTGCAAATCAAGGTCTCTCTTACGCTTGGTCGACTTTACACAACATTTCGGAATTTCTATATCGTGAGATATATGCGATTTAAGTATGCTCTTAATTAAGTATGGTAGGTGACTGATCGGTATCGACCATAACTTTTCGATACCGTGGCCAATTTGATAGCTGAAGTGCGCAATATGTTTAGGGCTGTTCCATTTATTGTCGTAAGGGGGGAGGAAGATTTCGGTTTTGTTATCCGCTGGGGTGGTGGGGTCGAGATTCGGTGGTTAACACTGCTTAACACTCTTAAAGTGTCCGCTGGGGTGGTGGGTGTCCGGGGGTATATCTTCCATATCTTCCTCCCCCCTTACGACAATAAATGGAACAGCCCTTATATTGTTTTGAACGACATGTTTATCGAATGGACGTTTGTGTAAAGCCGACCAAGCGTATGGGAGACCTTGAAATGGCCAGCAGGACATTGACAGATCCTTAATGCCGTGCGTGCTCCACCAGATGGCTTGCAAGGTACTGGGCCATCGACAGCGGCAGGTTGACAGATCCGTAAGGCTGTGCTCCACCAGATGTGGGCTTACATGGTACTGGTCCATCGACAGCAGCAGATTGCGTGACAGATCCTTAAGGCCGTGCTCCGCCAGATGGCTTGCAAGATACTGGTCCGTCGACAGCAGTAGCTTGTCAGATCCTTAAGGCTATGCTCCGCCAGGTGGCTTGCATGGTACTGGTCCATCGACAGCAGCAGATTGACAGATCCTTAAGGCTGTACTCCGCCAGATGGCTTGCAAGGTACTAGTATTCCATCGACAGCAGCAGATTGACGATCCGTAAGGCTGTACTCCACCAGATGGCTTGCAAGGTACTTGTATTCCATCGACATCAGCAGATTGACAGATCCTTAAGGCTGTACTCCACCAGATGGCTTGCAAGAAACTGATCCATCGACAGCAGCAGATCACTCTTTGGGCGGTGGCGTAGCCTCATACTGTAATGGCCCAGAGTATGTTTGTCACCGACCGCGGCGTCATGTTGGCAAGCTTGCTTTCGATGCTCAGCTCCATTAGCTCGAGCAGCTCCGGCTATGCTTTGTATTGCAGGTAGCTGACTGCTAACCACACCATGGACAAATGTGGCCTCCGTATACTCGTCAAATACGCTCTTGCTGGATGCAGTTAGATGGTGTTTCACTGCGTTACAAAGTTGAAGAAATAACCATGGCCCTGGGCGATGACCAAGCCTCCCAAAGGCCCACAAGACCGTGGCTAGATGCCGGAAGTTGAAGGTGGGTAGCTGACGTGCCACCAAGTCAGCAATAATTCCCAGTAGCCGGTTCCCTGGGATCTATGTGTCGCACGTAGTGTCCCTGGGATTTGAACACGTATCTTGAACATATCCCACATAGTGCGTCGCACCTCTGCCCCCAACCTGCACCCGGGTACGACCCTTAATGCCCCTTCTGTACGAGCTTTGCAGGCGCGTCGCATCCCGATCGTATGCCGATACTCCTATCGCCATACAGTAATCGCCCATATTTAAGAAAACAGGGATTTTGGGCCAGCCAGCCGTACTCATCGAGTTGGTACCCCCCCTGCCAGCACCCCCATTCTCTTAGCTTAACACTGTATTCTCTTATTTCTTAACACTGTCGAGAGAAAAGCCACCACCGTACTCATCGAGTTGGGTACCCCCAAACGCGGCTGCTTTCTTAACGTCGGGTTTTCTTAAAAGTGAGTGATTACTGTACGCGGTGCCCAGCTACGGCGGTACCCGGTAAGTGTTACGGCCCAGGTTGCAAGGTCGGACCATGATGCGACCATGGTACGTGGGCCCTCTGAGGGCCCATCGACGCTGGTGGTGTACGACGCATGGCATCGAACGGGGATATTCATCCAACGAAGCGAAAATATGCACCAATGTGCGTGCTGCGATGGCTTTGTGCCTATTACCCGCAGCTTAAGGTGGCTTAAGCCACCTTAATTTAAAGGGCACATGGCCCTACGTTTCTAGATGGGTTCAATACACGTGTTAAACACGTATTGGAGGCATATTGGAGGCATATTGAAGACGGCATGCTAAAATCTAGATATTGCAATACACGTGTAACATATTGGCCAAACTATTGAACCGCGATCAGCCTGGACACAGCGAAAATGAGTATGCTAGCATGGGCACCCAAATGGTGTCAGACTCACCCACTAGCACTTGGTATCATCTAAGGAAGGGTCTAGCGTTATGGGGACACGTTTTCACGGCATTTGGACGCGTATCGCAGAAGTCGGTTCTACTCATTCTCATCGTGATTTCAAGCCCAGTTTCACTGTCATCGTGTCAATCCCAGATTACTCCCGATGACCCACACATACGCACAGATATATCGGCTCACGCTGTGCCTCCGGGCAAAAAGAGATTGGCGGAAGGTGGGATTCCGGAGGAGATACGGAGAGTCAATCCTGCCAAAAGAGCCACGGTTGCATATCGCTCACCAAATTCTCCGGGTGAGGGGCTGAGGGCGATGGGTTGACGACGCCGCCGCGTGCGGACGATGCCTCCAAGAGGCAACGTGTCCTCGAATGGGATGCCAATCCCGCGAATGGGTATATAGATTTGGTTGAGGATGCGACGGGTTGGCGAGACGCTGCACGAGAAAACCATCAATCATAGAGCTCACGGAGACCACACCGCACGTGTTTGAGCCTTCCCCAAGCGGAGCAATCCTGAGCTCACCCCACTCACTGCGCTCCTCGCGTTCCTGGAAACTCAGAGGAGGTTGGACGCTTGGCGCCCCCATCCTGTTCCGAGACGGTTCGGAAGCACCGGACCAATTTGAACCACTCGGTTTGCCTCGATGCATCTGAATTCAATCTGGAGAGGTGCTTCCAAAGCTCCCTGGTCGCTTCCTCGAAGATGCTGTAGCATAAGGACCAGGCCTTTCTCTGTCGGCAGCCTCGCGTCATGACATATTCACGCCGTAGAAGCCCTCGCGCATTTGCCTTCGCGTTCACCTCACTGGCGGGTATGTCTTCCGCGATCAAAGTCACCCGCGCCACCTGAGAGGGATCGGGTGCGACACGAGCGCAGCGCGATGGTATTCTCAACTACCGAACCGAATAGAGATTATGCGTTCGGTTCTCGTCGCAGAGGTAAACCCGAGTCTGGAAACTCAAAAGAAAATAGGGCGCGCCTCGTGTACCGGACTCCTCCGTACTTTTGGCTATGTTTGGAAACAACAATACGTACGTAGGTACGCCATAAAGACAATGCGAAACGAGCACGAGCGAAGCAATGGTGGCGTAACACTTGTAGAGCGGATGATCAGTGAGTAAGGTAGCGATACGAACCTCCTTCGGCGTGCCCGACGGTCGAGGCACACCTCCTTAGTGTCGTGTGGATTCCTTACGTTGCAGTTAGGGGATAAATCACATCGTAGCTAACTGAACCAATAACCATATAGTGGAAGTGGATACGACTTATCCACTTTTGACGAGAAAGCCCAACGGGAAGGTCTCCCTCTCCCATTGCCAACATTCTTTTAAATAAATTTTCTGCAGTCAAAGTATCAGCCTAGCTCTCTTCACACCTGAAGAGAGACTCCTGTTGAAAGCCCCCCTCCCCCCCCGCGGCTGGCGCCTGGCAGGGGCTGTGCTGAAACAGCTGTATTTAAACACGTTTACACACCCCACCATGAATATCCATGAATACATTATTAAATGGTCACGAACCTCGGGATTTGCCTAATTAAAGTGGAAATAGGCACAAAGTCGAAAGTGCAGAGTTTGTGTGTGCAAGTCGAAGGTGTGGAAATGTGGATGTGTTACAATTCCTTTGAAAGGTCTACAGTTTCAAGGTGCTGCAGGTGGCACGCCTTACGTCATCCGTCAACCCTCAACCGTCATGCGATAGAGATTCGTTATCAATTTTGTTCTTATACTTTGAATCTCCTCCTTCCACTTTCGTGTTTAAAAAGCAGACGCGGATTATTATCTCGTGTGTATCCGACATAGCAGAACATGTCGCGCAGAGCTCATGGCACCATGCGTTTTATGTACATATTTAAATGCACGGTTTTGGTAAGGGGAACTGTTGAGATCTGCTCAAACTGCTCTGACTGCCTATGCCAGTTATGACCTTTGACAGACTCGGGTCAGTGACTGTGACTGGTGACGTGACTGCTTGTGACAGACGGGTCCGTAGTAGTAGCAAGGCAGGGGATCCACCGTTGCTTTAAACAAACTTCTCCTTAATCGTATGATTATACCTAGGCCATCTTATATTTCGATCATGATGACTTTATGAGTAAGCATTTCGTGTGCAATTGGGATTCATATGTTATATGTTATCTCCATCCACAACCAAATGTTTTGCACACCTGAACATCAAACGCTACAGCTTAACCAAATCGATTCTTACACAATACCTCTAGTGTTATACAACAATACTATGGATCATACATATACAAATTTCATGGTACAATATGAACTACACAATAAACGCATTTCGCTGATCAATGCATCATGTTGCACGACAAGACTTACATGCGCTCCTTGTTGTTCATCCGCACTGGACACCAAAAGGATGCAGTCGCCACCTTTGTCACTTATTAACCTCAACGCGCATGGCGGCAACAATGTAAACTTCAGAGGCTACAACTTTGCCTCCGAGTGTGAGAATTGCAGATCCCATAAGTGGCTCAACACCTCTTCAGCACGCTTCACCTGCACATTCGAAAGAAAACTTACACCATTCTGACCTTTTGGAGCAGTTCTGCAATGTATGTCACAGGCTTTCCAGACATCAGGTGCCGAGACAGGACATTTGATGGGTCTTTGATGGCAAAAGCGATACACGAGTCCTTCGCGACCCTCGTCCCCTCACACAAGATATGCCATACCCCATGCAGCCTCCAACTGTCGCATCACACGCGGTGCACTCTCCAAAAGGCTGAGACACGTCAGCGTCCACAACAGAGTGGCATTGGGCGAGCATGGAGGCATCTCCTCCCAGCATGCAGCAAGGAGAGCCCATGCGAGCTCAGAGAGGCGAAGCGAGTCCGGCGCACCTCCCGTACCTAGCAGGTGCAAGGGCGTCAACGTGCAAATGCAACGAGCTTTTTGCAGGAGAGTGATTACAGAGGAGTATATACCGGGATGATCTCGAGGGTGTTTTTGACCGACTTGGGAACCTCGTGTGTGACGTCGGCCATGTTGCGAGCCGGGATGAAGACGCGCTTGAGCCCGGCTCGCTGCGCGGCAATCATCTTCTCCTGCGCAAGGCACGTCGCCCCGCCCGCCCGAGCCTCACGCACCGCAGCACAGCTTACATTCCGCAAGCTGCCCTGTGCATCTGGTCAGAGGCCTTGCTGATGTTTGCGGCGAGGAGCGGGGGGTCGTGGGGCGACCCGATGTCGTAGGCTCCGATTCTCGGGCAAGCAGTTATAGAGGACTGCTGGATCGACCGCGTGCGCATGCGGGGAGAGGCTTCACCTTGATGCCACCGACTGGCAGCACGTGGCCATGCAGTGTCAGCTGTGGTAAACTCAATCCCCGCCCTCCTGATCGTCAGATCTTACATCCATTTCTCCAGTGCGTCGATGCCTAGTTGCATACATGGCGTGGCGCACACGACAATCTGCCCGAGCGAGCCCGCAGGTCAAAGTGCCCTCAGAGACGTCGCATTTTAGAGGGCTCTCATTGGCTGCAGCGCCACTGGTCCCAAGAAGACTCAAAGGGACGTCCTTTAGCTCAGCCGATGCGCGCGCGTGTGCGCCGCAGTAGTCACACTTTTGACATGCCGTGCCGATATAATCTAACCAGGCATCTGGGTCACTGGATGAGCTTGAGGCGAGAAGCAGCCCGGAGGAGCGTTGCACGGCAGCATGGGAGCATTGGCTGCGCTTGGTTTACGTGCGTCTGCAATCCCCCAACTCCTTTGCAACACCAGGACCGCCCATCCACATGAATGCTGGGTGAAGGAGAGGGCGTGGTAACTGCGCCTTGGACTGAGAAGGGACGAGGGAGGGACGAGGGAGGGACGAGGGGATGAACGCTGTGCGTCAGATCCAGAGGGAAGACGAAGATGAGATGAATTACCTCCCCGGTCATCGCAACATCATCGGGCATGCAAGCACCGCTGAGGAACGACACTAGCGCGCACGCCATGGTCACTCCTGCCATGGCCCCGTGCAGCACAGCAAATGCGCGTCATTCCCCGCATTCAGCCCTCACTCAGCCTCTGCCGTTACATTTGCCCCGTGGCCGGCTACCGGTGACAGGTAGAACCGGCGTCAAGAGGCGTTCGCGTTTTGAGCAGGAGGGCACAAGCGCAGCTGTCGAGCAGATGGCGGCTGGTGGGGGGACGCCAACAGGGCAAAGGCCAGCATCGCGAATGGAGGGCACCTGCAGAGGGCCCGTCCTTAGGCACAGCGCCCGCCGGGAAGTGGATGTGCAGGTCTTCCTTCTCAAGGTGCATGGCCTTGGTCCCGAGCCCGAGCTCCGAGGAATGCCCCCGCACCTGGGCGGTGTGAGCAACCACATTTCGCCTCAGCTCAACTCGGAGGGGTCCCCTCCGCACATTCCGCTTCCGCGCGCCCCGCCTGCCCTCCCCGCCGCTGTCAACTCCATGGGACATCGCCACGCGGGCGTACTCGCATCCTCGAGCGCGAAGAAGCGATGGCGCAGCGCTGCGCCACGAGCCGTGCCGACTGGCGACCCAACCACCAGCAAGCTCACAGCACCGCCGCGCATGGTGCGTCATCCACTGTGGTGCGTCATCCACTGTGGCGCGCGGCAACGGTTGCGCCATCAGGGGTGGCTGCGAGAAAAAGTACCCATGAAAGCGCAATCTGCGCGGACTCTTTGATCACGTCGCCGAGCTGCCCCGTCAACAGCAGCTTCCCAGAACCAGCTGTGCGACCCCCGTCCCCACCTCCATGCCCCGTCTTCCCCAGCAACCAGGCCCCGGGCTTGAGGCGCGAGTGACGTGAAGGGGCGCATGGTCTTCATCGCGGCTAGAGCCCTGAGGTGGACGGTCGCCGAGGCGGGGACGCACGCATCGTGGTGCACTCGATGAACTGCACTTCGCCTCCGACGGAAGTCCACACAAGTCCTGCCACGATCCCGGGACTCGTGATTCTGTCCGCCACCTGATCTCATCTCCAAGCCGCACCCCCTCGGCCCCCCGCTCCCCATCCCAAACCCTGTGTAAGAGACCCTTTCCACCGCTTCTCTCCACAAGCTCACACAGGAGAGAGACAGAGGTTGCAGCAGGGGGTAGCGCAACGGCCCTCCTCGGGACCGAGCTCCATCTGCCGGAGTGGCATGAAGATGGGACACAGGCGTGGAGTGCCGGCGGGAGGCGGGGCACACCTCGGTGGGCTCAAACATACAAGGGCCGAGCACCTTCTCCACAAGCTCCCGATCAACCCTGCAGGGCCGCATTCCGCCCCGTCACCTCTCCTTGCATTCGCTGAGCTCATGCATCACTGCGCGGTCTTCCCGTCACAGCGCCAATGGAATGTGGCCACCCGAGAGCAACTCGGGTACATCTTGCGTGGAGGCCTCCTACAGATCCGGCTGGGGCATATTCTCTGTGGAGGCCTCCTACAGATCCGGCTGGGCATATTCTCTGTGGAGGCCTCCGACAGATCCGGCTGGGCATATTCTCTGTGGAGGCCTCCTACAGATCCGGCTGGGCATATTCTCCGTGGAGGCCTCCTACAGATCCGGCTGGGTATATTCTCTGTGGAGGCCTCCTACAGATCGGCTGGGGGTATATTTCTGTGGAGACCTCTACAGATCCATTTAGGTATATTCTTCTTCTGTGGAGGCTCACAGATCATTTGGGCATATTCTCTGGAGGCCTCCTACAGATCCCGACTGGGCATATTCTCTGTGGAGGCCTCCTACAGATCAACTGAGCATATTCTGTGGAGGCCTCCTACAGATCGGCTGGGCATATTCTCTGTGGGAGCCTCCTACAGACAAAGGCTGGGGTATATTCATGTGGAGGCCTCCTACAGATCCGGCTGGGCATATTCTCTGTGGAGGCCTCCTACAGATCCCGGCTAGGCATATTCTCTGTAGGCCTCCCTACAGATCCGGCTGGAGCATATTCTTTGTGGAGGCCTCCTACAGATCCCGGCTGGTATATTCTCTGTGGAGGCCTCCGACAGATATCGGCTGGGCATATTCTCTGTGGAGGCCTCCTACAGATCCGGCTGGGGTATATTCCTTGTGGAGGCCTCCTGCAGATCCGGCTGGGCATATTCTCTGTGGAAGCCTCCCTACAGATCCGGCTGGGCATATTCTCTGTGGAGGCCTCCTACAGATCCGTTTGGGCATATTCTTTGTGGAGGCCTCCTACAGATCCGGCTGGGCATATTCTCTGTGGAGGCCTCCTACAGATCCGGCTGGGCATATTCTCTGTGGAGGCCTCCTACAGATCCGGCTGGGCATATTCTCTGTGGAGGATATTCTCTGTGGAGGCCTCCTACAGATCCGGCTGGGGCATATTTTCTGTGGAGGCCTCCTACAGATCCGGCTGGGCATATTCTCTGTGGGGGCCTCCTACAGATCCGGCTAGGCATATTCTCTGTGGAGGCCTCCTACAGGCCCGGCTGGGCATATTCTCTGTGGAGGCCTCCTACAGATCCGGCTGGGTATATTCTCTGTGGAGGCCTCCGACAGATCCGGCTGGGCATATTCTCTGTGGAGGATATTCTCTGTGGAGGCCTCCTACAGATCCGGCTGGGTTTAGCTCCATTATTCTGCAGCCCTTGTGGAGTCAGCGGAGTCTCAGGCCGGCTGGAGTGCGGCTGTGGGCATCTGGGCCTCGGGGTCGGGGCCGATCTGACATCACCGATAAGAAGGCCTCTGGTGATGAAATCTGTGCCCGCGCATGGATGCAAAGGGCCCAGGATACAGTTCTGGGCACTTCTTTTGGTGCTGGCAGCGTTGAGCACGCATCGGCATGCGGTCTGAAACCCAAAGTGCATGCTTGGAGCCACGCCTCGAGCCTGCAAGGAGGTCTGAAACCCAAAGTGCATGCTTGGAGCCACGCCTCGAGCCTTGCAAGGAGGTCTGAAACCCAAAGTGCATGCTTGGAGCCACGCCTCAAGCCTTGCAAGGAGGTCTGAAACCCAAAGTGCATGCTTGGAGCCACGCCTCGAGCCTGCAAGGAGGTCTGAAACCCAAAGTGCATGCTTGGAGCCACGCCTCAAGCCTGCAAGGAGGGGGAAGGCGCTCGCAGCGCAGGTGGGCAGCTTGGTAAGTGGGAGACTGGGTGGGTGGGCGATCATGCCAGCCGATTTGGCGATGGACTGCGGCCAGATACGAGCCTTGCTCAGGCGTGCGGCGCAGCTCACACCTGATACTGGGCGGTGTCTCTTCCCCGTGATGATCGTCTGATCGAGCCTCCACCACCACCACCGCCACAGCTCGACACAACGCCGCCAGCCGCTTCTCTAATAGGCGCACTCCAGCCTGCAGCCTCCACCCTTGCCCCAGTCAGCCGAATTTTACCCAGAAACCAACAACTGGGTGCAGGCAAGGGTGACGCAGGCTATGTTCTGGCGGCTAATGCGGATGCGACAGGCGAGCCGCACCTCCCGCGTATAGGATGAAATGACGTAGTCGAGCATGTCATCCGGCAAATCGAGCTGCACCTCTTGCAAGCCTAGGCATTCCCCTCCCCTCCCCTCCCCTCTCCCCCTATTCCTTTACATCGTTGCTCAGGCTGTAGGCACACCGAGGGTGAGGGTGTCATCTGGCGACCACTAATCTATCGAGCTGCGGGATCCGTAAACTGCATCCGGCGGCTGCAGAGCAGCGGATCTTTGTCCACGTCAGAAGGCACATGAGAGAGCCCGCTTGGGCACCATATCCCGCCCCCATGATGCGAGGGCGGAGCTTTTCGTACGCTTTGGAAATCAGCCCACAAGACAAGTCCTGCTTCTTACCACGTGGCGCTTGATAGGAGGTCCAGCTGCACCGGACACCCTGGCTCCACAGAAATTCTGCCCCCAAGGGAGATCCCAGATCCTGGGGCATGCCGATTGGATGAGGGTGACCGAGCACGCTGTCCAGGGGTGCGCGTGGACGTGCAGTGGGTATGTTTTGCATGGGGATGTGCGAGGGGTGATAGAGGGGGAGGACTTTCCTTTGCCATTTCCCAGAAAAAGCAAAGCTCGATGAGTGGGGAGTGCGGGGGGTATAGAGCTCCAGGGGACAACACGAAGCGGGGTAGCACCGTGTTCCTGGAGCTGGCGAGGGAAGAGGTAGGTGCGGGCGATGTGGTGCTTCTCCTCGTAGGTGTACCCCCCGAGGGACACAATCTCCATACGGTCGCGAAGTGGCGCAGAAATACCTCGCAAGTCGTTCGCCGTGGCTACAAAGGTGATCTTGGACAGGTCGAAGGGCACATTCAGATAGTGATCTGCGCAGCCGCCCGCAGAAGCCTTCTCAAGACAGCGCACCGCAGACAAGTGCCCCCTGCAAGCGAGGGGGTCTTGCCAGGTTATCAAGGGAGCGGATTCTAAGCCACTCGCCCTCCATCTATCTCTGGCGCCCTCCATGACCCCCATGCCTGGCGCCCTCCATGACCCCCATGCCTGGCGCCCTCCATGACCCCCATGCCTGGCGCCCTCCATGACCCCCATGCCTGGCGCCCTCATGACCCCCATGCCTGGCGCCCTCCATGCCCAGCCCCCATGCCTGGCGCCTCCATGACCCCCATGCCTGGCGCCCTCCATGACCCCCATGCCTGGCGCCCTCCATGACCCCCCATGCCTGGGCGCCCTCCATGACCCCCATGCCTGGTGCCTGGCGTCCTCCATGAACCCCCATGCCTGGTGCCTGGCGTCCTCCATGACCCCCATGCCTGGTGCCTGGCGTCCTCCCATGACTCCCCCATGCCTGGTGCCTGGCGCCCTCCATGACCCCCATGACCCCCATGCCTGGTGCCCGGCGCCCTCCATGACCCCCATGCCTGGCGCCCTCCATGACCCCCATGCCTGGCGCCCTCCATGACCCCCATGCCTGGCGCCCTCCATGACCCCCATGCCTGGCGCCCTCCATGACCCCCATGCCTGGCGCCCTCCATGATCCCCCATGCCTGGCGCCCTCCATGACCCCCCATGCCTGGCGCCCGAGAGTCGCAGCGGCATCTTTCGTGCCGGCACGGCGCACCTGTGAAATGAAAGTTCTGCTCCGGATCCAGCACCTCCAGCAACGCCGCTGCCGGATCGCCCCTGCTGTCCGATGCCATCTTGTCGATCTCGTCTAGCAGAAACACCGCATCATTGACTCCAGCGCGCTTCAGCCCCTGCACCCCTCCACACCGCATTATTGACTTGAGCCTCCGATAGCCATTGATTATGCACCACGATTCCGACACACGCGTTTGGCTGCCTGACACTTCTGAAAGGATCAGTCATGATGTTCATCGAGCACCATCTGTCATGGCGTGAACTCGGCGGCTGAGGACAGGAGATCAGTCATGATGTTCATCGAGCACCATCTGTCATGGCGTGAACTCGGCGGCTGAGGACAGGAGATCAGTCATGATGTTCATCGAGCACCATCTGTCATGGCGTGAACTCGGCGGCTGAGGACAGGAGATCAGTCATGATGTTCATCGAGCACCATCTGTCATGGCGTGAACTCGGCGGCTGAGGACAGGAGATCAGTCATGATGTTCATCGAGCACCATCTGTCATGGCGTGAACTCGGCGGCTGAGGACAGGAGATCAGTCATGATGTTCATCGAGCACCATCTGTCATGGCGTGAACTCGGTCGCTGAGGACAGGAGATCAGTGGGGCCAATGGCTGCATCAAAACCACCGCTATTGGAAGACGGCACAGCATTCATATCACAGTACAACGGCCGCACTGACCTGGATGATGCGCCCGGGCATGGACCCGATGTAGGTGCGGCGGTGTCCCCGGATGTCAGCCTGCTCCAATCCAAAGGCGTCACCCGTCATCACGCACATGCCACATCATACTGCCAACACTCGTTCACCACATCGTACGCCATCACTTGCTCACCACATCGTACCGTCATCGCTCACACGTCACATCGTACCGCCATCACTCGCTCGCCCCACTGACCTACCATGACTGCCTCGCCACATCGAACGGCCGCCATGACTCACGCGCCACATCGAACGGCCGCCATGACTCACGCGCCACATCGAACCTTCAGCGTTTGTTGGCTACATCGGATCATCCTTATTGGTTTGAGAGCTTCCTCGGTGTGAGAACCCGATCGCCTACAGGTGGGTTCCTTGTACACATTTGCATTTATCACACAACTGCATCAACAGCATGCAAGACTGTGGGGGCTGGGGGCACATAAGCGGAGGGACCCTGAGGCCATGCACCTCATCCCGAACGCCACCAAGAGCAATCCGCTGCAGTGGACGCTGGAGAGCCCCCGCAATCGATTTTGCCTGCAGAGCCGCCCTCTCCATCAGCTCCGACCGCTCTTGTACAGAGTCGGTCCACTCCCCTCATCGGCCGCAAAAATCACACGTAGCTCGCTCCATTCTGCCATCCCGCTGCAAACAACTCCGAAATCCGCGCGCGCTGTCGTAGGGACAGAATAGCTGCCGAGGGTGGGACTGGTGAGGAGTGAAAGTAGGTAGAGTCAAGGGGTGAGGGAGTGGGGCCATGAAGGGGGGGGGGGGTGGGTTACTCACAAGGCTGGTTTTGCCGACACCCGGAGGTCCCACAAAGCAGAGAATAGGAGGCCTGCCGTCTTCCTTGAGCTGCCTCACCGCGAGATACTCGAGCAGGCGCTGCTTGATCTGAGGAAAGGAGTCTCCCCCCACAAGGCCCCGCCACCAGGCCTGATCCTTCTTCTCCCACTTGACCACCCGCAGGTGTGCAACGCACCTCCTCTCTCCGCGTGGCACCGTGCACGGGGATTCAACCTGGAAGTACCTGATGCTCAACGGTGCTCCACACAGGAGGCAACTGCAGAGGTGTCACAGGCGCGGTACAAGAGGCAACAACAGAGGTGTCACAGGCGCGGTGCAGGAGGCAACCGCAGAGGTGTCACAGGCGCGGTGCAGGAGGCAACCGCAGAGGTGTCACAGGCGCGGTACAGGAGGCAACCGCAGAGGTGTCACAGGCGCGGTGCAGGAGGCAACCGCTGAGGTGTAACAGGCGCGGTACAGGAGGCAACCGCAGAGGTGTCACAGGCGCGGTACAGGAGGCAACCGCAGAGATGTCACAGGCGCGGTACAGGAGGCAACCGCAGAGGTGTCACAGGCGCAGTACAGGAGGCCACGTCGTGCTACCTTATCCAGGCCGTAGTGGTCCCGGTCCAAGATTAGGCGGGCGTGTGGCAGCGCGGGCGCAGAGGCCTCGTCGATCACCGTGGTCTTGTTCCACGGCAGATCCGCGATCCACTCCAGGTTGTCCCGCAGGCTGGCCAAGGCAGCCCCGGCACGCCGGCACCCAGCCGCCTCCACCTCGGCTTCAGATGTGCAATTGCCATACACGCCCTATCGTATTCTCTCCCATCAACGAGATCTCATCCTTAAAGATCATGCTCAGGGCGTCCCTGTCGACGCGCCGAGGAGCATTGCAAGGCGCATCCCCATCCCCCCTTGGCCACCTGCTGCCTCTGGAGAGCTTGCGCCATGAGCAAGCGCTCAATCCGCAGCGCCCATTCCGCAGTGTCCATTTTGCAGCGTTCAATCCGCAGCGTCCGTTCTGCAGCGTCCATTCCGCAGCGCTCAATCCGCAGCGCTCAATCCCCAGCGTCCATTCTGCAGCGTCCATTCCGCAGCGCTCAATCCGCAGCACTCAATCCCCAGCGTCCATTCCGCAGCGTTCATTCCGCACACTCTGCAGCGACTTGCAAGGGAGGGCAATCTATCGGGAGCCGACGCCCACGGAGCCACATCGTTGCAGACCCGATACCCTTCAAAGGAATGCCTTCTGTGCCGGCCAAGCGCGGGCGTACCTCTGATACCCAGGCTGCTGCTCATTGTACCGCCGCAGCTTGCGAAGCTCTGCCTCCACCACCTGACCTACCTCGTCCGGCAGAGATACCTCCTGCAGCCTGCAGCTCCGCGCCCGCCAAACCCAGCTCCAAGGGGTCACCGCGAGGACCCCCCGCAGAGCCATCCACGGGACACCCAGCTCCAAGGGGTCACCGCGAGGATCCCCGCAGAGCCATCCACGGGACACCCAGCTCCAAGGGGTCGCCGCGAGGACCCCCGCAGAGCCATCCACGGGACACCCAGCCCAAGGGGTCAGGACCCCGCAGAGCCATCCACGGGACACCCAGCCCAAGGGGGTCATCGCGAGACCCCGCAGAGCCATCCACGGGACACCCAGCTCCAAGGGGTCGGCGACCCCCGCAGAGCCATCCACGGGACACCCAGCTCCGCGGGGTCGGGCCATGCAGACCCCGCAGAGCCATCCACGGGACACCCGGTTCCAAGGGGTCGCCGCGAGGACCCCCGCAGAGCCATCCACGGGGACACCCAGCTCCAAGGGGTCGCCGCGAGGACCCCCCGCAGAGCCATCCACGGGACACCCAGCTCCAAGGGGTCGCCGCGAGGATCCCCCGCAGAGCCATCCACGGGACACCCAGCTCCAAGGGGTCAGGACCCCCGCAGAGCCATGCACGGGACACCCAGCTCCAAGGGGTCGCCGCGAGGACCCC
>LGRX02014497.1:0-19014 GCA_001247695.2 Cymbomonas tetramitiformis | reverse complement strand
TATGCATGGGTTGTGACATGCCGATGCCTGCAATGAGCAACATGAGGATGAATGTCGAATCTTGCGCCGTGTGCACGCAGGTGTATCTGGTGACGCGTAGCTTGGATTGCAACGCTGGCGATACCCCAAGCTGCTGGCTGACCAGCAGTGTTCCTGAACCAGAAGCTTGAAAGCAGGCGCATACGACTTGTACCGCAGGGGAAACGCGCAAGCGTGCAAGCCTCTGGCATGAAAGCTTAGGATGTCAACCACGAACACCAGCTTCCGATTAATGCAGATTGTAGGCTATGCGAAGTGAAAGACCGTATGTGGCTAGAACAGACAATTTTGAACTGTATTGTATCTTTGGAATAAATCAGTTTGTGTTCTCCGACGGAAACACGCGGTCACTAAGCACGCGTCACGCTGCACACGCCATGCACCGAGCGACCGCCGCGTATCGATCGGGCGCTCACGCGAGGAGCAACGATGCATCTAACGAGGTGTCTGCCTTCATGATGCAGGTGCTGTCGGTGTCCCCCCCCCACTCCCCCTCAACGGATGTGCTGCGTGCAGGTCGGTGACACGCCGGAAGGGGTAGTTTGCGGCAGGTACAATGCGCGGTGATGGATGAACTGGATGACGTCGTCATCCTGTGCAAACTGCAAAGCCTGGAAATTGGGGGCAAGTCACCCACAGTGTCACGGTTTGCTGTGGACATCGGATGGATCCCAAGCAAGGTCACAGAGGAGTGCAGCACGATGGCGCAGAAGAGCGCAAAGATCCGTCAGCTGGCTGACAGATTGACAACTCTCGGGTGCATGATCGACAAGAGGATGCGGATAACCTACGCACCGCCGCATGTGGGCCCCAGAGAGCTAGCAGGTGGGGGGGCGAGCCCGGTGGACGGCGCGCGGGGGAAACGGCGAGACGGGGGGGAAGCCGTCACGTGCCAAACGGCGCAGCTCCCAACCGCGTGTGATAACCGGCACGTGACCGACGCCCGCCTACTGGAGTTGGCGCAACGCGCTTACCGTGACATCAAGCGCCCAAGCATTCGCTCCATCTTCACCCCCGACGACTTGTGCACGCTGGGCATACCTGATCAGGTAGGGCGCGCCGGAAAGGATTACAAGGGAAGGATTGACGTGCTCATAGGCCGCATGCAATCTCTGGGAGTTCAGTTTGATCAAAGGCACCGGGCCATTGCCATCTCCGCTGGCCACCGGATGGAGGCGCCCCCAGTGTTTGTGGAAACAGCGGATGATGATTCTCAGCAGGCGAGGATACCCAACAAGAGAATGCGGTATACCCTGGTGGGAGGAGCCGGCGCAGATGGGAATGATACGAACCACGACCTGGCGGACGCACAGGCCGTGGGATATATGGGATTGAGTCATTGCGAGGAAGGGGGGTCGTCAGATGCCCCCACCCCAGCCGAAAATGCATACTGGGAGGAGGTGTTGGATTTGCCGGACATCCCGGAAGAAGACATCGTGGAGGAGACGGACGAAGGTGGTGATGCGGAGGCGGACCTCCTCTCCATCCCGGACTTTCTTTACGATGTACGCCCTGCCGCACCTTGCACACTGGCGGAACACTGGTCTCACTGCCCTGCTCGGACAGGACGTGGAAACGCCTGTGCGTCTTTCTGATACATCATGTAGTGCGTATTGTAGCATGTACGTTATGCAACATGCGCAGGGGCATGCAGCGCATGCAGAATATGCACAGAAACTAAGCCAGGATGGGACGGCCACTCGCAGGAACTAGCTGCAAAGGCGGGCATGGAAATCGAGGTGGAAGAGGCGGCCGCCTTGCTGCTGGCTCATCACGCAGAGGTGACGGTGTATGCGCCGGTGCCGGCGAAACAGGTGACGGTGGACCCTCCGGAGGCAGGGAAAGCGGTGACGGTAGACGCGCCGGAGCCAGCGAAAGTGGAGACATTGGACGCACCAGAGTCGGCCGAACTCAGTCCCAAAAAGATGGATCCGCTTCTAACGCATGGGCAGGCGAGCCCCCACGGAGTGACGCTGCAGGAAGCTGTGTGGTATTTGCTGGACATGAAACGGCGGCGGCAGTGGACAGACGCGCACTTCAACACGTTCATGAAAATCTTGAAGATGCTGCTGGGTGGAGCAAACACCAATTTACCGGGGTCGCTCTGGCACATGCTACGCCTGATTGGTGCCGAGACCGCGTGGGACTACGCAGTGCATGTGTGTCCGAAGTATCACAGAACGTTTCCAGCAGAGACCAAGAAACCAGCGCAGGAGAAATGCGGGGTTCCCATCGCGTGGGATGCGGCGGGAGTGCCGGTCGGGTGGTGCGAGGAGGAGAGATACAGTGTGACACGTACGGCGCGGGGTGAGGTGTACCGCCCGCAGGAGTACTATTTCTACTTCCCAGTGAAACGGCTAGTCAGACGCTGGATGCGCAATGCGAAGTTTGCAAAGATGCGTGCTGATACGCAGGCGAGAGCGCCTACAAACGCATGCGTCATGACCAGCCCGCACGTGGCGCGGATCAACGAGCACAGCACGGTTGGGGGCCGGCTGCTGCAGGAAACAGAAAGCACGGATCCCATGAAACCTGGAATGGTTCGGGCTGGAATGGCTGTGGAATACGGTGAGGATGACGCACGGGCGAAGAAGCACGACAAACAGTGAGTCCAGCCGACACCCAGCACTCCTACTACAACCAAGCCCCCCCCCTCCCCTTGATGTATGTTGAATGAAATGGCTGACCTGAACAGCGCTATGGTGCAAACGATGCGTTGCACGTGAGGGTGGGGACACACCACCGGGCGTAATGGTGGGAATGTGGCGCGCACGGTGCAGGGGATGGTCCACGAGGTTCGGAGCGATGCGGAGCGCGGACCTGCACCCTCGGGTACACGCCGCCACAATCTGCAACTCGAACCGTTGCGATGTGCCTTGTTACTAGAATAAGGCTAACCAGTGTAACGCATGCAGGTGGTCCCCTGCTGCTGGTCTGCTTCTGCAGTGTAGGCGTATGCAAGGTGCACTGCGTCCCGCCTTGCGTGCCGTAGGTTGTACACCTGCTAGCGTGTCTGGCTGCGAAGGCTTCCCGGTGATTGAGGAAGGGAGGACTGACGGTGCATCCATGCGGGTGTTCGCAGGATCGGGTTAGGATGGAATTTACCGGGCTCGTAATTGTGGTTCCGGGCCCTAGGCAGCACTGGAAGAACAATGACGTGATCCAAGAGCGCCTCGTGAAGGAGCTCAAGGAGTTACGCGACGGGCACGCTGACGACAAAGGCACGCCGTTCCGAGTATACGATGGTTACTTTGGCAAGTGGCATGATAAGTTCAGTGTGTTTCTGGTGCTGTGCTACTGTGACACCGTTGCGCGGAACGATCTGGGAAGGTTCGCTCCGGTGGCTGCCAGACGCAACGATTACCTGAGCCTGTGGGAGGGCACCCCCGGACCAACTGGTGGGATGTATTGCCTAGGCTATGCCAAGCCTATCGCACAAAGCTATTTACCGGACGGGGAGACGGTTCATGCCTGGGACCCGTCGGTGCTATTAACCCAGGAGGATCACGAGGAACTAGTCAAGCTAACCCAGGAGGGCGCTGATCCCATGCGGACCGGGCGCTACGGTAAGGGTCCCCTGGAGGCCCTGGAATATTTCACCGCCATGTCGGCATACGTGCTGCCTTTCATGCACTGTATGACCTTCGGTGTCGTGAAGAGTACTGTGAAGATGTTCCGCCACAAGGTGCCCAACTGCGATGACACGTGCTACTTCAACGCCGCGCAGCTACAGCAGCTACAGAAGAACGGCAAAGGGCTGTGTGCCCCGCACGACATGCACCGTGAGTACCAGGACGTGGTGCAATATGCAGGTAGGTGTGCTGGCAGGCATGATTGCAGGAAAGCTGTTCTTCCCATGCATGCGAGATCTACGTGAATTGTGTGCATAGGCCCGCCCGTTGTATGGGTTGACCATTGATTGAATGAACGGTGCATGCATGCTGATGTCGCCCGAACCGCTTGGTTTGTTTGCAGGGAACTACACTATGGAGGACTGGCTCAACTTCATTTTGATATTCAGCCCGCTGGTATTCATGGACGTCCTGTGGAGTCTCAACCGAGAGTTGGACAGGGCTTGGTGGAAGCTGAGGGAGGCTGTGATATATTTCATCCGGCAGGTGTGCGCCGGCACAATCGAAGACCGCGCAGAGGCTCGCGCACAAGCGGAGCTGCGTATGAGGGAGTTCGCAGTCATTATTGAGAACGAGTGCCCTATGAACATGCTGACGCTGAATCTACGCCTAGCCGTGGTACACTTGTGCAAGCAAGAGGAGAAGGTAGGCGTTGTCAGCTCCAACATCGAGCTATGGGTGGAGCGCCTGTTGGGGGAGGCGAAGGGGGTGGTGCCGGAGCCGGTGGGGGGAAGGCCATCGATTCATGCATCGGTAACGCCTACTTGCTGAAAGACCGTGTAGATGACATGGCCCACTTGTACCCCGGGATCCGGTTCCTTCCAGACTATGTCGCGCACTCGGTGAAAGAGGACGGCCCGGGTTTCCGCGATGACCCGGGGCTCGCGTGTCACTTCATGGATGTCGGTCATCACATCATCCGCGGTGGCGTGGCTGTATCCGCGCTAAGCGCCGATGCGGAAGGAAGGCTGCTGCCGGGCCTGGCGGCTTCCTTGCGTGCCATGCACGGTGAGGGATACGAGCTAGAACGGGACGCCTTGGACGTCCTATGTTTTCCACGAATGCGGCACGGCGACGAGGACTTCACGTCCACGATGTACACCAGGGCAGTAACCAGAATCTCCTACAACGTAGCCTTAGCATTCTCTGAAGCCGATGCATTTGAATACGGCCGCGTGGAAGCTTACTATCTGATCTGGGACCCGGCCACACATTGCGCTGTGTGCCGTCTAGCCATGGTGACGGCATACCCGACTATCAAAAACGCGCGCATGAACAGCCGTGCCGTCTTTGTCTTGAACGAGGATGCCAAACATACCCTGCTGATGCCGGCGTCACGCCTTGAGACCAAGTGCATCTGCCACCGTCCTCCGGGATTTAAAATCCCTCTCCACGCCATCTACCTTTGGCCAGGAATGAAATCTGCACGATGCTCAAGACCTTAGCAACGGCAAGCTAGAAACCAGCAGCATGCGTCCTTCCTTCCTCTCTCCTTATTGCTTCTAGTGTGACGTTACTTGCAAAGCCCAGGACGGGGCCGGGACTTGCCAAGCCTCATACTTACCTGCCTAGCATATCTGGTAACAGTTATGTAACATACCATGCCTGCTTGCCACGTGCACTAATCTTGCACACGTGTCCGTATCACAGTGCATCCTGCCTGCCACGTGTCCAACCGTGGTCATACCGTGGTAAATTTACCGGTCATATGTGGTAATTTTACCATTGGGGGTCAATTTACCGGTCATATGTGGTAATTTTACCATTGGGGGTCAATTTACCGGTCGTAGGGGGGTACCATGGTAAATTATATACAGCAATGGTAAACAATAATATATAATTACCGCGCTATAAGTAAATGTGGTAAAATCGTGTTAGAATTCTTCCACGTTACCAATAGGAAATTACCCACGGGATTTATATCGCCACTATTAGTGTAATGGTGGTAAAACACCAATTTACCACAATTTACCACCGGTTTACCACATTTTACCACCATTTTACCACGTTTATTTCTCAGTGTGAATGACTCATGAGCATGGCGAATCACCACTTCTCGAAGTGGAGAGTCCTCCCCCAGCACCAGCTGATATCTTCCTGCTGCGGTCCTCCAAACCACTTCACCCACCAGCCTGAAGTCCTGTAGGCATTGGTGTGGTGCCGCCTTCACTTTCTCTCGCAGTGAACGAAGTGTCCCCTCTCGGGTGTACTCCGCTTTCAACGCACGCAGGAACTTTGAGTCCGACTGCTGGGAGGTTGCGTCTCTGAAGGCTGCTGCCTCACCTGTCCTTATCACAGCGGGGGCCGTTCGCGGGTGCCTCACGCGTGTCGGCTGTGGTTTGGCGGAAGGGGCGTGTACTATCAGGACAGGCCAACGAAGGTCGAAGGCCTTCCCATCTGGGTTCTCGAAGAACTGATTGGGCTCGCCCTTATCGTCGTGAGTAGGGATGACCTCCACGATCTGCATATTGGCCTTCCTGAAAAGTTTGCGCCACGCGGGTAGCTTGGACTGGTGATCTGGTAGAACGAAGACTGCTGAGGTGTTTTCTGGGTCTGCCTTCCATTCTGCGATATACTTGTTCAAAATCGCCTCCACCGTAATGTGCTTGGAGTTATATGGAGGGTTACACCAAACCCGAAGGCCCCTCCATTTCTCTGAAAGGCAGTCTGTCCAGAACCTATCCGCCTGTCTGTTGCGGCCGCCAAAGTCACAACAGGCGTCCACATCGAAGGGTCCAAACTTCTCGGCGTACTTCGAGGAGTACTCTGCTCGGACACGCCAATTCTGTGAGTCTTCGGGGGGAGTCTGCCGTTTCTGCGGGTGAAGGGCCGGGGATGGAGCTGACTGCTGGGGCGCCTGCTGCGGGGGTGGTGAACTCTGCACCTTCTCAGTGGGCGCCTCCGATGCGTCAGCTCGTGATGGCGTTCGCGTCTTCGGTGACGCCAACTGTGGAGGCGCTGGGGTCGTAGAGGCTCTTCCAGCACGTGACATGCTCCTCGTTATCCTTATCTGAGGTGGAGCTCTGTCAGGGGTTTGGTGTGGAGCTTCTGTCGGCTTCGCGCTATCAGCTTCAGGCCAGTCAGGCATGTCGAAGTCGAGGTGATCCTCCTTCATCCCCTTATAGAGCTTCGGATTAACGAGAGCGACGGTCTCCCCCATGTCCATGGCCTGTTCCGCCACGGAGAGGGTCTCCACTGCTGAGAGCCAACAGTCAACCGTTTGAGCCCAGTGGGGATGAGCTGCGGGTGGTGAGCTGGAGAAGCATTCAGACTCCAGCGTTGCCAGAGGGTCTTTCGGCAGGTCTGAGGTGGGGTCGATCACTCCTGCCTCCTTCAACCCCTCGCGAACGTCCTTGTCTTTGAAGTCGGGTCTTCTGGACAGGGCGTCTGGTACCAGCAGCAGCGCTCCCTTGATATACTCCATTCTCGGGACTCCCACCTCTACCAGATCCATGTACCAGCGCGCCTGTCTGCGGCTAAGCTCTCTGCCAGGTTCCATCAGCCATTCAAGGGGGCGGTGATCACCCTGGATGCGGAAGTTGGTGAAGATGAGGTAATGCCGCCAGGTGACGGTGGTACAGTGGTGTAGAGCACCTAACTCACGCTCGCCGGTGTGGTAATTCTGCTCGGCGGCTGAGAACTGGCGGCTCTCGTATGCTATCACGCGCAGCCCAAGACCATCTCCATTGTCTTGCATAAGTACTCCCCCAACAGCGATGCCGCTAGCATCCGTCTGCACCACGAAAGGCGCTGTGCCGTCTGCGGCACCCTTAATGTTGGGCAAGGCGAGCACTGGCGCTGATGTGAGGGCCTTCTTCAGCTCCTCGAAGGCCCACTGCTGCATGGGACCCCCCTCCCAGGGTACGTCCGACTTGGTCAACCGGGTGAGGGGCTGAGCGATCTCGGAGAAGCAGTGGATGAACCTGCGGTAATACCCCGCTAGGCCCAAGAACTGCCTGACGTGGGTAACCGTCTCCAGCTCGGGCCAGTCCCTCACTGCAGCCACCTTGTCGTGTTGGGGTCTGCAGCCATCTGCGGAGATACAGTGGCCAAGGAACCGTAAGGATTTCTTCAACAGCTGGCACTTGGACCTCTTGAGGAAGACGCCCTTCTCCCTGCATGTCAGGAGCAGTTGTTTGACGTGCTCGTAGTGCTCTGCAGCGGTGTTGCTGAAGACGACCACATCATCGATGAAGATCCGGACAAATGGGAGATGGCCCAAGGCCCGCTGCATCCGTCGCTGGTACTGAGATGGTGAATTCTGCAGCCCCTGCGGCATGACCAACCACTCATATGACCCCATCTGGGTGGTGAAGGCGGTCTTCTCAACATCTCCTGGTGCCATCGGTACTTGCCAGAAGCCATCCACCGCGTCGAACGAAGAGAAGAACTTCGCACCCTGCATCTCGTCGAACATCATCTGGATGTCTGGGAGGGGGTACTTGTCCTTAACTGTCTGGCGGTTGAGGAGCCGGTAATCGATCACCAGTCGCAGCTCCTTGGGGTTTCCGGGTTTAGGGACCATCAAACAGGGAGCTGCATAAGGGCTGGAAGAGGGTCGGATGTAGCCCTTGGACATCAGAGTCTCCACGCGTTCTCGAAGTTGGCGGAGTTCCTCTGCGGACTTCTTGTAGATGCGCTGGCAGGGAGGTCCCTTCTTGCTCAGCTCAGGGTCCAGGTTAATGTTGGCCTCATCTTGGGGGTCATGTCTGAGGCCATCGATGTTCGGTAGGGCAGTCGTCATCTCTTTCTTGTACTCCTCACCCCAGAAGTCCTGAAACTTGAGGGTCCACTCAGGGCTCACTTCTGCATCTTCAGTATCCGCAGCGGGTTCGGCGTTCTCAGAGTCGATAGCCGTGGCTGCAAAGGCAGAAGCAGTATCGTCGGGGACTTCTCGGCCACCATGAGCCAGGCGGGCTGTATCTCCGGGTCGTCATTGCCGCGTAGCTTCTGCGTCTCCGCATACACCAGGTACTTCTTCAGCTGAGTAGGGGTCAGGAACACCTCATCCACCAATCCCGCGCAGGCCGTACCCTTCGGAGACCTGTCCCCAGATGCTTTCCCTGGAGAACAGCCTGTGATGGTGACGCGATCCCCAATCTTGCCACTGCGGGACTTCCTGAGGAAGGAGACGGAACCATTCCCTTCATAGCCCAGAGTGACAGGAGAGTGACTGCGCAGCCACCTTCCGCCGAGGATAACATCCACCTGTATGCCCAGTGGCAGGATCCGGAGGGCAAGGGCATTCTCCGTATAGGTGCCCGTGGTGGTGTGCGTGTTAAACTTGGCGTACGCGGTGGCGCCAGTGATCTTCACAGATCCATCCGCCAGAGTGACTCGCATCTCGGAGCCGGCTCGTGTTGTGAGGCCACATCGCTTAGCGCTCTGCTCCGAGATGAAGTTGTCAGAGGCCCCCGAGTCAATCAGCACCTTGACCGTGTGCCCTCTGAGGGTTGCGTAGAATACCAGCAGTAGCGGTCCTTCTTCGTCATGTGCCGCTGCAAGGGTACCCTCGATGTCGGTCTTCCACTGAACTCCCCCATCTGTGCGTATGCTTTTGCACTTGAGGTTGGGGAGGAGGTTGTCCGAGGCCTCGCGGCATTCTTCCAACGTTTGCCTACACGCGGCGTAGAACTCCTCATCCAGCAAATCAACATCTTCAGTCGGATGACTGACGAGGTTGTCTGCACTCACCGTCAGCAGGGTGCCCGCTGAGGTGCATTCGCTCGAGGTGGGGCTGACATGAGTGGTGTCGCTGGTGGTAGGGCTCACATGGGTGGTGTCACTGGTAGTAGGGCTCACATGTGTAGTGCCACTGGTGGTAGGGCTAACATGGGTAGTGCCGCTTACTGTGGGGCTCACGTGGGTAGTGCCGCTTGTTGTGGGGCTCACATGGGTAGCGACTCTATTGGTGAGACTGCCATGGGTGAGAGGATCCTCGTCATGCTGAGGGCTGCCAGCAGGGGAGTCGTGGGCGAGCTGGTGGGAGCTCTGGTGGTCAGTTCTCGTCTGAGGAGTTCCAGCTACTGCCATCTGCTGGGTGAAGCAGAGCGAGTTGACCGAGGACTCCTCCTCCATCACCTCAGGGTCTTCAGCGATGGGGTGGCTGTCGAGACAGGGTGGCGCTTCATCCACTTCATGCGTTTTGACGGTGGTCATCTGCTGGGTGAAGCAAAGTGAACTGGGTGCGGAGGTCTCCTCCGCCTCTGAGCAGTAAGATGAACCTTCGGGGTTTCCTCCCGGAGTGGCCGGCGCGTTATCATGGTGCGAAGATGTAGTCTCTGTTGTGGGCTCGGCCAGTGAGGATGATGGAGGGGATGCTCCCAAGGGGCTGGGACCCAGCTTCCTCATCTTGTACTGGTGTACTGCGTGCAGACTGCACCAGGCGCCAGGTAAACCCACATCTCCCGCTGTCCCAGGTATCGTGCCCACTTCAGTGTCCAGGGTGCAGAGGGATGTCGAAGACCTCGCTGCTGCTCTTCGTGCGCCCTCCTTTTCCCACAGCCTGCTACCTGGGGAAGAGTCTAGACTCGAAGTGGCGATTGCCTTTTGCTGCTCGGCAGGCGACAGCTCTCTCCAAGCCGCGTAGAGGTCGTGGGAGCTGGTGTTAGAGGATTCGGGGACTTGCTGGCGACCGTCGTGTGAAAGGAGGTGCCACAATGCTATGCGCTGATGGCCTTCCTTGCGATCTTGGGGTTCGCGGGCAATGCGTATCCTCTCTGCCAGCTGGTTGGCGCGGTTCGCGCGCTCCTTTGGCGATCGACTCCCAGAGTGTACACGGCTGCGGACGCGCTCCGACATTTTATCCACCAGGTCCTTGGCAGCCTCTGGGGACTTGCGCAGAGCTCTGCGGACCTTCTGCATGGCGACTTCGAGGGGAAGGGAGTACAGATCTCTCTTCCAGTGCCACGCAGTTAGCCTTTTCCGTGGGTCTGCGAGGTTGGACTGATAGATGGGCAGCGGTAGGACAACACGCGGTCGGGAGCGAAGGTCGCGGGACTCTCCGCGGTTGTTGCCCATAATGGGGGGTCTGTGCCGGGGAACTCGCCGTCCCCTCCGACCCTCGATCCTCGCTTGTGTATAAGCGGGGCCGTCATCAAGAGGTAGCGACGGCTCATCGAAGGGGGTGCTTCCTGCGAGAGGGTGGCTGGACAAGTCATCCCTCGGCGGCGATTGGGCACCAGCTGAGCGGTAGGTGCGTCGCAAGCGGGTCCCAGAGGTGAAGGCCACACTCTTGGGGTGGGGACGTTGGCCCCAAGGGTCTCTGCGTCCTCGGGCGCGTCGGGGTTCCACTGGTTCTGACCGCTTCTCCAGGGCGGAGAGGGTCTGATCATCAGGGCAAGACCTCACTTCCCCGAAGGGCAGGGTCTGGGGCTGGCCGCCGGCCAGTCATTCATCGCTCTCCACCGGGGGAAGGCCGTCACCCTCCACAAGCTCGATGCCCGCAAGGGACGCCAGGGTCTGGTAGCTCTGCTCGTCCTCACAGGTAGCAAGAGCCAGGACCTCCTCGGAGAACTCTTCTGGGACGCCATCCACCGAGGAGATGTCCTCCTGCTGCTCGATGGCCCAAACGACAGCGGCTACAAACCCAGGGGAGTTCGCCAGTCGAGCGGGTGCATTGGCCCTCCACTCCTTGAGCTTAGCCTCGTCCGTGCAGTTACGGACGATGTGCTCCGCAGAGCCGCAGGCGAAGCACCGGCGGACTTTCGGAGCATCAGGGCGGGAGAGGCCAGGTGGTGGTGGCAAAGGAGTCACTGCCGCGGCGACGGTGGTGGCAGGCCCGTTCTCCAGCATGGCAAGAGCTGGGCGGTTCGAAGAGGGGGTACGCCTGTAGAAGGGGGTGCGAGGTGGTGGGTTAGCGAAGGAAACGGCACGGGGAGGACGGTCTTGGGAGCGTCTCTGAGCCGCCTCCGTGTCAATGTCGCTCTCCACCTCCTCAGCAACTTCCCGAATCTTCAACAAGGCGTTGTGGGTGCCTGGGATGGCGTCAGCGACGGCCTTCCTCTCCCACTCTTCTGGTTTGGAGACATCCAAGTGGATGGCTCTCAGGCGCCGCATCACCTTGGGTGCATATTTCAGCCCCCGCCGGTACGTGGAGAGCATCGACAAGTTGGTCATCTCCACGCAATTTGGGACTCTGCCGGCCAAGAAGTTGACGGAGGCCATGCGGGTCTCCAGTCGCGAGAAATACTCCGCCGCGGTCTCGCTCACCGCCTGCTTCAGGGCAATGGCCTCGCCGTGTGCGTTCTCCAGGTAGGCCTGCGTCAGAGAGCACACCGCCAGATCGCTGAAGAACACATCCAGGTCCCCGTAGCGTTGGTGCCAAGCTTGCTCGGACCCAAAGGTCCCCGCCGCGCGCTCCAAGAACTTCCTCTGCTGGTCTTGAAGAGTGTACTCCTTGAAGCTCCAAAGAAGGCTTGACACACTCGCCTGGTACTCTGATACTGATGGCGTACAACTGGGAGTGGTCAGTGCTTCGATCACGATGGCCTCCTGGAATACCTTCCGCACCATGTGGGAGTAGTGCTCCAGCTGCGTCAGGAGGCCCTCCTTGTCGGCCGATTTTGTGTCGGACGCGGAGCGGGGGAACCTGGTGACGCTCTTGACCAGCTTTAGCACCATCTCTTTGGTCTTGTGCTCCAGGCGGACCTCGTCTGGAGATGCTCGCAGGTTAGTGCCCTGCGGCAGACGGACGATGCCTGGAACAAAGGGGGTGGCGCTGGGAGAGAGCACGGGGTTTGCAGCGGCGGCAGAGTGAACGGGGTTCACGGCAGCGGCAGGGTGAACGGGGTTTGCGGTGGCGGAATGGGGAAAACGGGCAGGGGGTGGTGGTCCCGGGGCATGCGCGGGCGGAGGCGCAGGCGCGGGATTTGTGGGGACTGCGGTCGGAGTGGGCGGTAATGCAGGGGCTGACGGTGGTGCGGGGAGTGGAAGAGGTGTATGGAAGGGCAGGGGTGTGGATGGTTGTGCGGCCACCACACTCATGCTCCGGTACCAATCGGAGTTGCTGACCTCCGACCACGCGGCGAGCCCGTCCTGATCGAAGTTCTGCATCTCCGACTCCCGCGCAGTAGCAGGGATCCACTCCCATACTGGCTGCCCCATGCTGGTAGACCGCACATTGGCCGCGGCTGGGTCCCCCATTGCCATATCCATGACCTCGCGGTCGACCATAAGGACCCAGGTCTCCACACGAGGGTTGGTAAGGGGTAGGGGTGCATGGTGTAGCCGGCCCCCCATGCGCGCATATGCAGTCAGCGGCGCTCCCAGCAGGTGCATGATCCTGAACAAGATGGCGTCGCCCTGCACCCCAGCTCGGCGGCGTTCGTCCCATGGTAGGGAGACGGTTGCCGCGCCTCGCACCCCAGCTGACTGATGCACCCACAATGACCCACCATCGTGGGTGACGAAGAGGGCTCTGACCTCTGGGTACTGAGGGTAGGAGGGCTCTGGTGCGGGATCGTCAGGGGGATCCTGAGGTGGATCACTAGGGGGGCCTGGTGGCGAGTCGCTTGAACTGGAGTCTCTGGGCTCTGAGTCGGGATTGCCACCTCCGTGCACCACCGTCTCCATCGACTGTCGCCGGCGGGCCACCATCATGTTATGGGGATTTGGCCGGCCCTGAGTGGGAGGTTCGGCGGGAGCGGTCTCAGCGGCGGTCTGAGGCACAGGGGGGGTCACGCTGGCGGCAGCGTCTGCCTCGTGTAGGTGGTCCGCCGTCAGGCCCTGTGCGCTGCCCTGAGGGTCGCCTGGTGGGGAGACTCCTGCCGATGTCGTCGCACCAGGCAGCGCGAGTCCTCTCGAGAGCACCGCGGAGATGTCCAGGGCCTGTACTGCCGCTAGGACTTCTCTGCGAATGTGTTCACTTCGGCTGCTCGCGTCCGAGTCAGAGCCGGACCTGTGGGCGGCCCTCCGTCTGCGCTCAGCTCGTGCCTGCGTGCTTCGGCTGCCTCTGGTCCCCGTGCTGGTGCGGCTGATGTCCGTGCCAGAGTCGGGGTCAGAGTGGTCAGGTGCGTGGCTTGGGCCTGGAAGATGCTTGCCATGTGTCGCAGGGCCCGAGGATGCCCTTCGGGAACGCCGACGCCGGCGAGTTTCTGAGGTTGTCGCCACCGCGGGAAGGTGACGCACCAAGAGCTGGGTGCCGCCCAAGACGTTCTGCTGAACCCCGCTGTCAAGGGGTACCTGCAGAGGGTCCGGCAGGGCCGCGGCGCCGATGCTGATGAAGTGCTGCAGCGATGAGGGATCCGCGCCTGAGTCATGAAGCGCGGAGGTGGCTGGCGCCAGCTGATGGGAGCTGCTGTGGCTGCTGCTGCTGCTGCTGATGTTGCTGCTGTAACTGCTGCTGTTGTAACTGCTGCTGCTGTAACTGCTGCTGCATCGGTTCCAGTGGCTGCTGCTGAAGCCACTGCTGTTGCTGCTGCTGGTACGCGAGCCACTGCTGCTGCTGCTGTAGCTGTTGTTGGAACGGTGTGGGATATGCGCCCACGGGGTGATGGGCTCCCAGTGTGAACGGCACTGGTGATACTCCCCCAGCGAGGGGCGCTGATTGGGGCAATACCCAATTGACGCCGTTCCATACAGCCTGTGCGGGGGTGCCATCCGGCATAGTATAAGGGCGGGGCACCGCTGTGTAGGGCATGGTGGTGCCCGGATGTGGAATGGGGTGAGCGGAAGCGTAAGCGGCGGGCGATGGGAAGGTGAGGGGCGAGAACAATGGGGGGCGTGACGGCTCTGCACTGACCCCCATGCTGGGAAAGGACTCTGATATATGTTGCGACATACTGGCTGCTGAGCTGATCAGATCGCACACTGGGTGTGGCAAAAGCCACAGGTGAGCAGAAGGTAGGAAGTGCTCGCCTTTTATTTATTCAGTGTCGCTTTCGTGAGGGGGGGAAGGAGGAGGCGAAGGTGTAGGGCTGACTTCTGGAGACGGTGGAGCGTCGGCCAAGGTTTCACCAGGAAGCACCGGTATCGCTGGGTGGTAAGGGTCCGGGTAGTTGAAGACGAAAACCGTGAACCCCTGGTAGTACCACTCACGGTAGTGGCGCGCTGGTGGGATAGCCAGGGTGTATGCTGTCCAGGCGCTCAGTTCTCCTCCTCGTCGTCAGAGGATGAGGGGGAAGGAGGACCGCTCCAAGGACCGCTCTGCCAGAAGGCGCCTGCTGGTGGGTAGGTGGGGTCTGGAGGGAATACCCACTTGATGGGTCCTTGCTTCCACCACGCTCTTCTGTATTCTTCTGGCGAAGGGGGTACTGCCATACACCGGCGAACTCAAAAATTCGCCAGGGCTCCGCGACACAGATTTCAAGTGCCTATGTGTGCAGGCAGGGGTCAAGGAACTGCAACCAGAAAGCTCAGCAAGGTCCCAGAAAGCTCAGCAAGGTCCCAAAAGGTAGCCGGACTTCGTACACTCCCAGAATATTCCAGCCAGAGGGTAAACCAGAGGTGTCCAGAAACTGTCCAGAAACTGTCCAGAAGCCACTAAAAGCGCTACTTTGAGGGGTTTTCCCAGCTGCTGGTGGCCGTGAGGGCGGTATTGGGGGGTTCTAGGGTGTCCTATGGGGTCTGGGGAAGGAGTTTTTGGTGGTGGGGGCTACTGTGGAAGGTTTGGGGGTAGGCTGAAAACGGGCTAAAACGGCTATTTTGGGCTGTTTTTGGCTGTTTTTCGCCTTTTTAAGGCTCTAGAAAGTGAGCTATGGGGTTTTCCTGGCTACTATAAACCGGGGAAACCCTTTAGGGTGCTCCCTGACGGTTGTTTGTAGCCTGGGGCAGACTTGGAAGTTAAGATCGGAAAACGAATGCTGACTTTTTTGAGCCTGGTTGGGTCCCCAGTGTTAAGGGGCGAAAATATGAAGTTTTGGAGATGTTTTCCAAAGTATACGGCCGTTGAATACGGAAAAAAATGTACTTACGGAGGCTAAAATTGCGCCCAGATAGCCGGAAGTGCAGCTCTCCCCCTGTATTACAACGGAAGTTACAAAAGGCCCGTGGGCGAGTTGCGCAGAGGCGAAATCGCAGCACGCTGATACCAAATGTGCCAGGGGCACGACGACAGATGCTCGGAGATATGTTTTTGATTGAACGTGCAAAGGTACACAATTCGGATTTTTATAATATACTGGATCAGGGCCAGATTGAGGTACAAACGATAATTCGGTTCCGAGTTCTGAAGGCTAAACACTTCTCAAGTGCTCTACTTATTCACTCGTCACTCAGGTTGCAGGGTCAACCACTCGAGAGCCGATGTCACACTTCGGCTCAACGTTCAGTTCCCGATCCGATCTCATTTCTAATTCCGATTCGTCATTCTCGATTCAGATGTTATGCCAACAGGCTGACACGATGACTGCCCCACAGTACTGTCATACTACTGTACTGTCATACTGTCATACTGTCATAGCGTCATACTGTCATACTGTCATAACCTTAATATCTGATATTCGATTTCATTGTCTTTTCAACCCCGATGCGAATCTGACCATTCTTCGAGGGTCTGACTGAGTTCCACGATGACACCCCCCACAGTACTGTCATACTACTATAGTGTCATACTGTCATACTGTCATAGTGTCATAGTGTCATACTGTCATACCCCGGACATCTGGTATTCATTCTCATCGTGATTTCAAGCCCAATCTCACTGTCATCGTGCCAATCCCAGATTACCCCCGATGACACACATACGGACGCATAGACATATCGGCTCACGCTGTGCCTCCGGGCACAGACAACTTTTTTTTGCGATATCGGAATATCAATATCTGTCGACAACTTTCGTGTAGTTATCGCTTATCGGTATCTGTCGACAGATATGAATAACACCGCGTTATTGTTGTCGACAAGTTTATCGGTGTTATTCATATCTGTCCACAAGTTTTGCAGTGTTATCGGTATCTGTCGACAACATTTTGTGGACAAGGATATCGATAACATTTGATGATATCGGAAATATCGATTTCTCGGATGTCGGATCGGTGCGCATCCCGCACAGTGGCTCGTGTGGCGGCTGGCGGTGGATGGATGCATGCCTAGTTGGCGTTGACTTTGAAACATCCGCGGATGAGTCGCCCTTAAGCTCGGCGACTCCAGCCCGGGCGACTCATCCGCGAGATGAGTCGCCCCTCGGCGACTCTGGGCGACTCATCCGCGGATGAGTCGCCCTTCAGCTCGGCGACTCCAGCGGGTGACTCATCCGCGGATGAGTCGCCCTTCAGCTCGGCGACTCCAGCAAAAAACTAATTTGCATCCATTTCGATTCCAGCACTTACCTTTACCGCCTTCATTGAATGAAGTGTTCAATTTCTCATGTCGCTGTAAGAGGTTATGATCGTCGAATATTTCTAGACAAGACGTTAAGGATCTTCGCTCTGAATTCTGGACCTTAAACGCGACATCTCCGAAAGAGAACAGTCTTAAGGAATGCAGAGACAATGGATCATATATAGGCGGGAGTACCCTTATTATCAGAGTACCCTTATTATCACTGTATCCGTGGGCGATGCCTTGCGGCGATATATAGCCCAAACCCCGTTATCCCAAGTTGACTTTTGAGTAAATTTGGAAGCCCAAACGCCCCATATATCGGTCGATGCTCTGATTCGCCTTATCTGGTGCGAAAACCCTAAAAATAGTGGACTCCTCGGCCGGTAAAAATCCCCCCTCCTTCTGAAACCAATAGCAGACCTTCATCTAACTCGACAAGACCTTCATCTTACTTTTTTGGGGTGTATGGAAGATGGTTTATCCACGTGGCTTGGTGCGCATCGCAATACAACGCGTGAACTGGAGTGTGCAAGTTCACCCTGTATACGTGATAATAAGGGTACCGTGTCACTCTTGAATCCTTGAGAAAGGCTGTATCCGAAAAAACTTGGCCCTGACGTCCACGTGCAACGACTGTGAAACATTTTCATGTTCCAGCGTATCTTCTTGCGGCGCAATACACGGAGATATTGGCTGCGAAGGCGGGAAACGCGTTCCTTGCTTGAGGTACGTCGACGGAAGTGCCTCACCCTATCCCGCCATCATGGGGCGGGAGGACGAGCTATACAAGGAAGCCGTAGATTACTGCATTGATAATGAGTGCAAGGGATTTCAAGCTCTTAGTGTTTCAAAATTTCGTTCGCTCAAGCCACCGAACAATTTGTAGGATGGTGACAAACAAGTTGGAACAACTAGGCTTCGAAAATGCGAAAACTTCCCGTGACGATCAGAGGCTCTTAACTCCTATGCTGGCATGACATTTAGTACTTCCACAACATGCATGCCTAAGTTTCAACTTTTGAAATGTGTATATCCCGACATATGAGAATGTGATGGGAACCAAATTATTCATGACATCGTCCGGCACAATGTAAGCTGTCGAATGCCCTGCGTAGGGGTGTCTAAGGGGGCCAAACCGGCGGTTATTGGGGGGTAAATCGACATTAATCTTACTGCGAAAACGGAGTAAAAGCCAGTATTAATAGGAGTTAACGAGAGCTGAGGAACTAGAGTTCCGCGACTGGCTTATTGCAGAAAACAAAACTTGTGAGGGGAAGAATCGTGACGAATTCGGCGAGAAATTGTGTGAAGTACTAAAGAAAAGGCAAGAGTTGTTCACGAAATCGAGGGGTCGCAAAGCGCAGGCACTCAGCACCGCTGCGAAGGCTTGCTTGAAAAATGGCAAGCCATGGCAAGTGCACTGCAGAAAGCACCGCCCGTATGGGCGCCCCGCGTGTATGGGCGGGCAAGCAAGGGGTGCCCATGTCGGGGTATCGGTCAAATTAGTCCCATGGGGTCCCAATGGGTCCAAAACATCCCGCTATAGGGGTCCATACCCCCTGCGGGTCGCACTTGAGGGGGCTCATTCCACGGGAAGCTCACTGCCGAAATCTGGCTTTTTCCGATTTTCGCCCGTTTTGGTGGGGCGGCTTGCGCCCATCCGGGGGGGCATGTGGCGACATGGTAGGTGGTTGCAGGGCTTTGTACACGTCAAACTACATCTAAATGGCAAATTTTGCCTATGGTATCGCACCGTGGCCGCCCGCGCGGCCCACCTTGGGTGCGTGCCGCCGGCGCGTGCACTGCAGAAAGCACCGCCCGCGCCCCGCGTGTATGGGCGGGCAAGCAAGGGGTGCCCATGTCGGGGTATCGGTCAAATTAGTCCCATGGGGTCCCAATGGGTCCAAAACATCCCGCTATAGGGGTCCATACCCCCTGCGGGTCGCACTTGAGGGGGCTCATTCCACGGGAAGCTCACTGCCGAAATCTGGCTTTTTCCGATTTTCGCCCGTTTTGGTGGGGCGGCTTGCGCCCATCCGGGGGGGCATGTGGCGACATGGTAGGTGGTTGCGGGGCTTTG
>LGRX02014496.1:0-10349 GCA_001247695.2 Cymbomonas tetramitiformis | reverse complement strand
CCACTATTTCAGCACCCTCCGCCTTGCTCTTCACCATCTGCGACTTGTTTCCCTAAATGCTGCCACCACCACCACTACCACCGCCGCCACGCATACCCTTGCATCATCCGTCGTCGTCACTTCTCTCTGCCGCGGCTGCTTGCCGTTTCGCGAGAGTCCATCACCTCTTTTGCCTGTCTTCCGCCTCTCCCACTTCCTGACTGCAGCTCCAGCGACTCGCACTACGCCCTCCACAATTTCGTAACCTCCCACGTCTCTAAAACCCCCCGCAGAACCATGTCAAGCGTTGGAGTTGTAGGCTGTTCTGTGCACGATACCGTCTAAGACCTTCCCTCCTGGCCACACTCATCGTTCCCGTGCTACTACCACCCCGCAAGTCCACCCAAGGAGAGGGCTCCCCCGAGCCGCCCTAATCGCATGCCTTTGCTATGTCCATATCACCCGAACTGAAGGCATCTCTGTCAGCTTCTCATGTAACGCCGCCCCGTGGTCCCAAGCTTCACTCAGCTAAAGAATAGAAGCCCCGCGAGTTGTGCCCTCCGCAGCCTCCAGAGAAGACTCTCGCGATGACTGAATCGCAATGCCGAGGAAGGCGAGGAGTTACACCCGTCATGCGGGCAAGGTGACTGGCGATGCACCGCGACTCCTCTTCCATCAACCGAGAGGATGAAAAAGATGCTGATCCCCACAGCATTTCAGAATCTCATCCGCGGAATGGTTCCCTATCATGCCATACGAGAAGGGCGGCCCTCTGGTGAAGGAGGCGGAGGGGGCGCACGCACCGGTGATTCGCCCAACACCAGGCGCGCCATAAGCTCCCCGGCTGCTGTGCCAAACTTGAAGGCATGGCCGGAACCGCCACCAGCAAAGAACACACTGGTCGGATGCTGCGGGTGCGCCCCGAGCACGAAGTCGTGGTCCGGCGTGCTGGTGTACAAACATGTGTGGTGGGACGCCGGTGTGGGGTCCAGATGGGGGAACATGGTGGTGATAAGGTCCGCCGTGCTCTGCAACACACGCGCGTGTTGCATCCCTTCTGGAGGGCGACGGTCCGGGTCCACAGTGGGGCCGCAGTAGTGCGCTGACGCCTGAACCCCCAGCGCACCTCGCTCTCGCCTCACCAAGCGAATGCGCCGCCCATGGGCGTTCCACTCGCGGGCAGCAGTTCATTGGCAAGGAGTCATGAGGGAGAGATTGGGCAGGGACGGCTGAGGACAGGCAAGGAAGCCGCGCGTTTCCGCAAGAGGCGGGTTGTGCTGGATGCACTCAAAGTAGGGGGGAGAGGTTCATGTAAGGCACAAATGGGACATGATTAGCCATGCCGTGATCAGCACCCATGCCATTATTAGTATAGCACCCATGACGTGCACCCATGACATGATTAATATAGCACCCATGACGTGATCAGCACCCATGACGTGATCAGCACCCAGACGTGATTAGCACCCATGACGTGATTCGCACCCATGACGTGATTAGCACTCCATGACGTGATCAGCACACATGACGGATTAGCACACATTACGTGATCAGCACCCATGACATGATTAGCACCTCGCGGACGGATTAGCACCCATGACGTGATCAGCACCCATGACGTAGATTGGCACCCGTGACGTGATTAGCACCCGTGACGTGATCAGCAAATTTCAATGACTTGATCAGCACCCATGACGTGATTAGCAATTTCAGGACGTGATCAGCACCCATGACGGATCAGCACCCGCGTGACGTGATCAGCACCCATGACGTGATTAGCACCAATGACGTGATTAGCATCCATGACATGATTGGGGCACCTGTGACGCACCCATGACATGATTAGCACCCGTGACGTGATCGCACCCATGATGTGATTAGCACCAATGACGTGATTAGCACCATGGTGATTAGCACCCATGACGGATCAGCACCCGCGACGTGATCAGCACCAATGACGTGATTAGAAGCATCCATGACATGATTAGCACCTGTGACGGATTAGCACCCATGACGTGATTAGCACCCGTGACGTGATCGCACTCCATGATGTGATCAGCACCCATGACATGATTAGCACCCGTGACGTGATTAGCACCCGTGACGTGATCAGCACCCGTAACGTGATCAGCACCCGTGACATGATTAGCACCCATGACATGAAGAAAGTCGGGTTTTGAAAGCATCGATCCTCGTCACATACAAGTTCTTCGCGCCTCTACCCGATCCGGGATCCCGACGGCATGCGCAGATGCGTGGCGGAGATCGACCCTTTCAACCTGAAAGGGTCGCTACCTGAAAGGGTCGCTATTTGCCATGGGTGGCAAATAGCGCGGAGCCTGTCATCCAGGCCGGGCTGACGCGCATCAGCCGGACTTACCTTCACCCCGGGCACGTCCACCTCAGGCAGGCCATAGTAGCCGTAGGGCCCGAGCCCGTTGGGGACCCACGGGATGAAGTGGGGCATGCTGCGGAAGCTGTGGTCGGGGGCCGTCGCAGGGTCCCTACAGCCAACCACGTGCCCCCCAGGTCGATCAGTAAAGTGCGATTCAACCTCTGGAAGCACACCTCCGACATCAAGCCGGAGCCCGCCCTCTCTTGGCGATACCCTGTTGGACACTGCAAACATCTTTCTTTCACAAGCAAAGTGTGTGCTTGTGCCTCCGAATATAAGGGCACGTCCGCCATTCGCAGGCCGTGCTAGAGAGGGATCAGGCGCTGCGCTAGGCCGCCAAAGGTGACGGGGGAGGGAGAAGGGCGCCCCGCCGGGCAACGGGTGAAGGGGGAGGGAGAAGGGCGCCCCGCCGGGCAACGGGTGGGCAGGCGGACCGCGGGAGATAGAAGGACACGGTCTCTTCACTGACCCGCGTCGGGATGTTGAGCCCAAGAGACGCCGCAAGAGGAGTGATCCAAGCACCCGCAGCGACCACAACATGCTTAGCCTGCGCTCTTGCCCCGTCCCAACCCACCTCCTCCATTTGGCCAATCAGGTCGCATTTCTCTCCGATACTCCCCCCATGCGTTTGTCTGCGCCGCATGATGACAAAGCGCGCAGCTACCCGCGCGAGGCTGATGTGAGAAGGCCATCTTGAACATCGCCTGGTCGGGCGCCGGCGCCAACAGGAGTGCAGCGGCGCGCCTTGTATTGCGACTCGTTGGACATCGTAATGGTAACCCGGCCGCGTCCGCCGCTGTCTGGAGGCTCGATGGAGAGCACTCTATGTCCAATCAAGGAATCCCCACCCCTGGCCTGGAAGCGCTCCCAAAGGGCGAGGACGCACTGCCAGCAGAGACAAACCCCCATCCTTCCGCCATCACCAGGGGGAATTAGGGAGGTACACAGGATTTCTTTTGCTCTTCACATCTCATTGCCAACAGGCACACTGCATAGCATTTCATTAAAAATAGCTTTCTTCTTACATGCTTTTAAGTGTGTGAGAGAAAATCTCTTTTTGGAATGTCTTCTCTAGGCTGATTCACAGCTTCACATGCTTTTTAGGCTGATGCACAGCTTCTAAGGCAAAATGTTTAGAGTCTTCTGGGTTGGGTGGGTAGGGAAGGCAAAAGAACAGAGCTGCGGATTCCCACGGGCGGAACTCCTAAATACTGTTTTGTGTAAAGCCTTTAGATCTAACTCAGCTGCTGATTTGATCTAACGGCCCAGGAAACTCTGATCGATCTACCGGCACAGAAACCTCTAAAATTCCGCAGGCTCCAATTTAACCATTTCTTTTGCTCTTCACATCTCATTGCCATGTAACAGAGATCATTAGGCACACTGCTCTGTGCCAGGCTGCCGCTGCTGCTGCTGCCGCCATCTCGGAGTGGTCCACCCGAAGTACTTCTCCATGTGCTCGTCGGGAACAGCTGCCGGGTCAATGTAGGAGTGGATGGCAGAGGACAGCTGAGACCAGCCGCCCAGGAAGCAGCACTTCTCAAGCGCCGCGCCCACAGCCCTGGCACAGGTACAAGCCCCCTTGCGGGTGTTGTGGCCAGAGAAGTGTCCCCCTTCCGGAGGGACACACCCCAGCCTCCCCAATGCCAACTGCACCCAGCCATTAGCTTGCGCCGACTGGAGCTTCCCTTGCTCCCACGGCAGCCTCCAGTAGCTGCCCTGCACGTCCGAGCCTGTCACCGGGCGCTGCCCCCAACAGGCATCCCGCACCTGCTGCCAGTGCTGCAGGAGCTGCACAAGCCCCGCCACTCCCGCTGCGGGGATGGTGAGCCTCCTTCTGAGGCGCACGTGCCCCTTGCCTTTCTCCTTGTGGAGAACCACGGAGATGTCATCACCTGTGATGCTGATGTGCCCCCTGCGCATGGAGACGCCCTACTTGGCCGGCCGAAGGTGACGAAGGCAAACACCACGTAGGTGCACGCCCTGAGCAGCTCCGTAGCTGCCCGGCCCACCGGCTCCAGCCCCAGCCCGTGCGCATGCACCGCCGAGACATGCCTGGCAGGCAGCCAGGTCCGCACCGTCTGCTCCTCACCCGCGGCTTCAGCCGCCTGCACCTGGAGGCGGGACATGCCCTTCACTGCTCTGGAGATCGCCCGGCCCTTGGCAGGCCCGGGGAACCCCATGTCCTCGTGGTAGTTGTTGATGGCGGACAGGTAGGGCTGCATGTTGGACGCCTGCACCGTGCCCTTGTCCAGCATGTGAGCAATGTACAGCCTCACCGTGGCCCCCGTTGCCGGAAGCCACTGCCTGCCCTCCGCCTCACAGAACGCCATGAAGGCCCGAGCCTTCGGCCGGTAGTTGCCCACCGTCTTGTCGCCCAATGCTGCCCCGTGCATCTGCACTGCCAGCTCAGTGAGGGAGCTGTCCCCCAGCTCCCCTCTCCAGCGCTCCTGAAGCGCCGCATCCCAGCCAGCCACCTCCTGTACCGCTGCCGGGAGCACCTCATATCTCTCCTTGCTCATGTCCAGGTCCTCCTTGTCGCCATCCTCGTAGGCAATGTGGGTTAGGCCGTCCGACCCCGTGTCACCCACGGTGCCGGTGTACCAGGCATCATCCTGGGGCCAATACACCTTCACCTTGAGGCCACTCGCCAGCCCCGCCTGCGGCGCCTGCCCGGCTGCCCGCCTCCCATCCTGCAGGTAATGGCTCACCGGGAGGCGGAGATGCGGAACATGATGCCGTCCCAGCTTGAGGCCCCGAGCAGCTCGGACCCTCCCAGCCGGCTGGGAGTAAAGAGGTCCCTGCCCCGGGGCAAGATCACCACCTCGTCGGCCATGGCCTCCAGCTGCTGGAACCACATCTGCCCCGGCCAGTAGGGCGCCACCACCGTGGCGGCGCACTTCTCCTCCCGCAGCTTGTGCGCCACCTCGTCGAGGAGGGACCACGGGGGGTTGACCCAATTGACCTCTCCTAGCCAGGAAAAGGCCAAAGAGTCCACGCCCTCGCACCCCGGGTCGTGCCACTGTGCGTAGTAGCGCGGCAGCTGGGCGGAGAGCTCCGAGGCGAAGCGGTCCACGGTGTGCTGGTGCCATTCCCGCTCTGCCCACTGAAACCACCTGCGGTTCAGCCGCCAGTCGTCCAGGTCCCGGTCCCGAGACAAGCGGTCGGCCCACTCGTTTGCCTCGCTTCTGATGTACCTCGCCTGGAGCTCGATGTCGTTTAAGTCCAGCAGGATCCACAGGCGCCGCATCCGCCGCATCAGCTCCGGGTTGCGCGACGTGAAGTGCGAGAGCATGGCCACCACCGCCTGGTTGTCGCAGTAGAGGCGCACCACCTTGCCGGTGAGCTCTCTCAGGAAGGATTGCACCGTTTTGTACACGGCCTCCAACTCCAGGTGCGTAATGTATAGATGCCGTAGCTCGTCGGACCAGAATCCTCTTGCCGCGTGCTTGAGGTTCAGCACCCCGCCCCATGCGAACAGAGACGCGTCGGTGTGCACCTTCGCTCTCGTGGAGCTGCGCTAGATCTTGCGACCATTCCACCGGCTCTGAGCCGGCAGCCTGAGCCACCACTCGATGTCGCTCCACGCCTGCCGTGTGAGCTTCACCTTCGCGCCCCATCCCCGCCTCGTGGAGAGCACGAAGTGGAGCTCCCTGAGATACAATCTCGCCGGAGGGACTGCCAGATACACAGACTGCCAGAGCCCCGTGAACGCTGCCAGCTTCCGAGCTGGGAGCCACCTCCGCTGTCGCGACGCCTCGCTGAGAAGCGCCTTGGACTGCAGGTGAATCTTCTGCAGCCTCGCCGGTGTCACGCGGAACTGTCCCGCCTTGAGGTCCACCTCGAGCCCGAGGTGCTCCACCAGCTGCGTCGGCTCCCATTGCCCCTTCTTCTCGTTGCGCGACAATCCGAGTCTCACCAAGACCCGAGATGTCAACTCGCGCGCCCTGAGCGCCTCGATCCTGCTGCTTAGCAGCAACAGGAAGTCGTCCATGTAAGGGAGCACCCGCGCCCCCTGCTGATGCTCCTCGCGGCCGCATCCTCCAGCTCGTCTGCGAACTGCCCAACGTCGTCGCACCTTGCTTCCGCTTTGCAGCTTCCGCACTTCCCGCCGATCCTCCGCGGATCTCGGAGAACGGAGGCACTCCACGAGCACCTTCATGACCTTGACGAATATTCGTGGCGAGTCGTTCCAGCCGAAGGGAAGGGCGCCGCACTGGAATAATTCCCCCCGCACGTCGAACTGCATGTACTCCTGGAAGGCGGGGTCGATCCCCACAACGTGGTATCCGTCCTGGAGGTCGAAGCTGAAGCACCAGTCGTTCGGCTTGGCGAGCCGTCGCAGCTTCTTGAGCGTCTCCATCTTGCAGCCGGACTTGACGCAATGCGAGTTCAACCAGCGGAAGTCCATCACTAGACGCCACTTGTTCGTCCCCGGCTTCGGCACCAGGAACACTCGGGATACATGTCGTCTCCTCCTCGCTCGTACCCATGCGCCCATCCTGAGACACCGCTCGGTCTCTGCGGCCATCCACTCCAGCTGCGGAGGGGTGGCGTCGCCCAAAGACACTCCGTGATCGAAAGGCAAAGGCGCCTTGTCGACCCAGCGCATCCTTGCCCCTTTGCTGATCCACTGCATGACCTCGGAATTTGCGCCAGCTGCGCGCCATGCCCCCCTTCTGCTCCGCACCCTTTCCTGCAGGGTGGGCTCTTTCCGTTGAACGCCCCGAGGGGCGGAAGGCGTCCAACCTTTCCGTGATCGGAAAGTTAGGTCTGGGCTTGGGCGCCTCGCCCAAGCCCTGACCCTTTACCTCCCTTGCCGCTGCCGCGGCCACCTTCACCTTTTCCAGCGCCACCGCCCGCTGCGCCTTTGCCTTTGCCTCCTTGACGGTCACGAAAAGTCGAAACTTTGGCGTTGGCCTTGGCGTGCGTGTTCATCACGGCCTTCGCCTTCGTGGTGTCGAACTCCTTCAACCACTTCGTGAGCACTGAGTCGCTCACCAGCCCGTCGCTGCCTGCGTACACCTTCTCCTCGATGAAGGCCAACTTCGCCCGCAACGCCTCAGCTCCGCCGTGCGATGTTGCGTCAGACTCCATGCTCGCTCTGAGCTGCAACATGGTGTAGCGGTTGTTCAGGAGCGAAAAAACGCCCTTAAACGTGTTGTGCGCTGCGAAAACACGCTCACTCAATTCCTCCACCGTTGGGGGATCTTTTTCATCTTGACACCAGTCCAAGGTCACCTCGGAAAACGCAATCGCATCGTGCATGTACGAAAGCGCAGGGGCAAGCACCAACTGCTCGTAACGCATGGACGAGTTGGTGCGTTTGGAGAGGGCGTCGTAGGTCTTGTCGTTGTACAGGTCGTACATCTGCGGCATATCGGTCTCCAGTGTCGCAGGTCTCGCAGGGAACGGATTCCCTTCAACGTGTGGGACATACGGGAGTTTTTTCAATGCCTCCAACTCCGCGTCTCCGCTCTGAGCGGATCCACCAGGCTGCGAAGCGGCTTTCGCTGCCGCCTCCTCCGTGACTTCAAATCTCGCTGCGAGAGTCCCCATCTGCTTCATCATGAGCTTCATCATTGCGCCCTGTTGCTCCGACAGGACTTCCATCCCGGACTTCGCCGCCGGTTGTTCAGCCGCGCCAGAATTGTTCTCCGACGCGCTTTGCTCACCGTCTTGACTCATTGTCGTAAGTCGTCAAGGGTTTAGACTTCCACAGTAACGTTAAAATGGGGGTAAAAATTTGCAGTGTGCCGCACTAAGAATTTCTCCGCGAGGAAAATTTCTTGTGAAGTTCTTTTGCGAAGGCAAAAGAACAGAGCTGCGGATTCCCACGGGCAGAACTCCTAAATACTGTTGTGTGTAAAGCCTTTAGATCTAACTCAGCTGCTGATTTGATCTAACGGCCCAGGAAACTCTGATCGATCTACCGGCACAGAAACCTCTAAAATTCCGCAGGCTCCAATTTAACCAAATTGGGTGGGTACACAGGCAATTGGGTGGGTACACAGGAAGTACTAACACGCTGATCTAAGGTAATGTGTAAGAAGTTAGAAGATGACGACTAAAAACTTTCAAGCGTTCGAACCTGATTGGTGGATGCTACTCCCATAAGGAGTGAGGATGATGAATTATCTCAGTTAAAATATAACAAATGGTGCAGTGATAGCACAACAATCCAGTAATTTGTGGACGGTGGGTTTGATTCCCCCTTCGTTCCATTTATGAAACAATTAAGCTGATCTATGACATCGACTCTGAGAATATGGATGGCACGATTGAATTGATTCCCATCAACGAAGTTGATTGATTCGGTCGTGCCAAAAAACGAATGCTAAGAAAAGATTTAAGAAATAGAGCCGCTGCCACATGCCTTCGAAGCTGGCCTTGGCCCTTGGCCCTCTCTTTTCACTTCCCACCTGACCCGACCTGGAATCTCTGTTCCATCGCAGTGGACTTTGAGAAAACAATAAGCTGTCACTCGGGCCGCGGGGAAGCCCACAGCTCTCTCTCTCTAGTGGATGCATTGCGCTGTACTTTTCAGCAACGAGATCGACAAACGAAACTCGGAAACACCCGGCATGATGTACACGATGCGTATTACTTGGTTTGGCTAGAAGGTTTTGCACTGATTCTGTTGGTTTGGCACTGGTTCGCACAGGCCGAGTGGAGACCGCAGCGGCGCTGGTTCGCACAGGCCGAGTGGAGACCGAAGCGGCGCTGGTACGCACAGGCCGAGTGGAGACCGCAGCGGCGCTGGTTCGCACAGGCCGAGTGGAGACCGCAGCGGCGCTGGTTTGCACGTGAGACCGCAGCGGCGCTGGTTCACACAGGCCGAGTGGAGACGCAGCGGCGCATGACAGAGACAGTCAGACAAGTCCAGAGCAGCAGACGACACAGACTGTAAGTGAACGGCAGACGACACAGGCTGAAAGCGAAGTCCAGAGCAGCAGATGACACAGGCTGTAAGCGAAGTCCAGAGCAGCAGATGCCACAGGCTGAAAGCGAAGTCCAGAGCAGCAGATGACACAGGCTGTCAGAGAAGTCCAGAGCAGCAGATCACACAGACTGCGAGCGGAAGTGTGGAGGGGCATTTCTCGTTGGAGACCACCTTGGTCGCAAAAAGTACCCCGGCATCCTTTTGAAAGAGAGCATTCCAGTCCTCCGGCACCGCAAACTGGGGGAAGCGGCGGCTCAGGGCGGCAGCATCGAGCTCCTCGAAGGGGATGCTGTTGGCCAGATAGATGCTTTTCAGACCGGCGAGCCTTCCATCTCCCTGCCCACCAAAATCAACCACGAGTCACTCACCGTGTTGCATCACTCTCCGTGCACTGTGGCCACCGAAATACCTCCTCGCCGCAAATGAAATTCATGGCAGCTGTAAGGTCGCCGCACAGTGAAGTCATGGCAGCTGTAAGGTCGCCGCACAATGAAGTCATGGCAGCTGCGAGGTCGCCGCACAGTGAAGTCATGGCAGCTGTAAGGTCGCCGCACAGTGAAGCCGCGGGCAGCTGTGAGGTCGCGCACAGTGAAGTCATGGCAGCTGCGAGGTCGCCGCACAGTGAAGTCATGGCAGCTGTAAGGTCGCCGCACAGTGAAGTCATGGCAAGCTGCGAGGTCGCCACAGTGAAGTCATGGCAGCTGTAAGGTCGTCAGACAGCAGTCATGGTGCTGCGAGGTCGCCGCACAGTGAAGTCATGGCAGCTGTAAGGTCGCCGCACAGTGAAGTCATGGGCAGCTGTAAGGTCGCCGCACAGTGAAGTCATGGCTGTAAGGTCGCCGCACAGCAGTCATGGCAAGGCGAGGTCGCCGCACAGTGAAGTCATGGTGCTGTAGGTCGCCGCACAGTGAAGTCATGGCAGCTGTAAGGTCGCCGCACAGTGAAGTCATGGCAGCTGTAAGGTCGCCGCACAGTGAAGTCATGGCGGCTGTGAGGTCGCCGCACAGTGAAGTCATGGCAGCTGTGAGGTCG
>LGRX02014495.1:0-30953 GCA_001247695.2 Cymbomonas tetramitiformis | reverse complement strand
CCCCACCCCCCTCTTTATCGCGAAGCGCCAAGAAATTTCAAGCAAATATGTTATATAAATTATATATACCATAAATCATATATATAATTATATATCCTTAACTTCTGGCGGTAATATTAATATACGTCGCCCCCCACCGCAATAAATTATTATTTATATATGTGATGGGCGAGGTGAGAGAGTTTTCTGAATTAATTGGTATTCGGTTGGTGACATCGTATTCAGTCGGTGACATGAACTGATTTGGTTTTTGTCGCTCATGTCACTGACTGAATTAATCAATCAGTCTAATCAGTCGATACCTTCACGAGTATGTAGCCGGGGGCGATTTGGCTCCCCGGGGTAAATTAATTTAAGTCACCGACATCCGGATCGACAGCGACATCGACAGCGACATCCCGACACATGCGACAACACAAGCGGAAGGAAGGGGACAACCGACGAAACGAAACAGGAAACACAACCCGACAACCGCACGGAATCAACCAAAAGCAAATTCGTCCTCATTTTCTTGCGCAAATTCGTTTCGGTTGAGACCCACTCAACTGATATGGCAAGTTCTCTGAACTTCCGAGAGATGTGCGGAAACGAGGTAATATTGAATTTGAACACATTAATGATATACTGGTGATAGTTTAATTTTAGTTATGGTGTCAGAAGAACGCAGGAAGAACCCGAACCCTGCCACACCAGGCAGCCGGATCACGGGCATCAGTTCTTTCTGGAACGCCACGCCAAGCTGATATCCAATCTTCGATACAGCCCTGCATCTCGTGAGTCTACTGTAGAAATTTTTGCCAAATAAATGATTATATTTGCATAGCACTGACTGCCTCGGAAATATTGCCGGACCTTGACGCTCGCACAAACTCTTAAAAGGGCCGACTTGCAAACTCAAAGATGTCGATTGTACTTCCGGGCCCCAATGAAAGGAAGAGGCCTTTTATGGAAGGAATATGGAAAAAGCAAAGTCCTGGAATGTTTAAGGTAGAATATAATTATGAAACCTTTTTCTCACAGCAATTATCTTCAGTTCAAGACTTTGTGATGACGTTGTGATGTTTTTATCCTCGCAGAACTGGCAGCAGCGTAGAGTGACTGTTGATTCTGAGTTCATCTTGTATTACAAAAACTTGAAGGTGCTTCCCTGTAAAAACTGTTCCCGAACGTGAGCTTTTCTGTAAATCCTCACATGCTCACGTGCCCTGCTAATTCCTCTGTTACAGAAAGAACCTAAGGAAATGCCATGCGGAGGAATCGAGCTCAAGACCATCAGGACAATTGTCGTGAAGGGTAATTCCTGCCCATATATTCGGAAGCTCGGCTTTCATCGGAATGAGCGAGTGCGCAAGCTATGCCGTAGGTTAGGGTCGCTCTTCAAACGTATTGAGAGAGCAGGTCTGTCTTGGGCGAAGAGGAGTTCGTCCGTGATACGCGCTTGCTTTGTGGGCAAAACGACTTTGAACCCTATTCGCACCTTGATGGGTTGGACAATATCGTTGCATTCTTCGCCTAAGTGTCTCCAGGGAACCCGCCAGGTGTAGCCATGGATATCACAGCGCTGTGCAACAAACGACAAGAACTCCGCACGTTCATGTTTATGGGCAAAAATAAGGTTCGTTCGTCCTCCGCTTATGTAAACTGAGAGGTATCTCGGGGCCTCGATCCGATATGTTGCGCAACGAGTTTTGTCCTGTGACGATGTGAAAATCCGGGCATCGATGGGGGGCTGGTGTCTGCCGCCGAAAGGATTGCGCGCCTGGTGGCGGAGCAACATGGCCGCAGTACAGCCCAGCACGCACCCTTGTGTCCGATAGGGAGTTATCACGTCGCTCAAATGAATAGTTAGTTGTGTCGTATTTGTCCCGACCTTTGGAATGCCTTCCAAAAAAAGGGGCAGAGTCCAACGCCGGCACTTCTGACGTCACGTGAATCCAGTTTCAACGACTGCTTTGCCTGGAGTGTTCCGTTTCCCACAAAGTCCGTGGCAGAAGTTTCAGTGTGGAAAGGTGTTATTCTAGCCGGTTACCCCAGATCAGCTGGTGAAGAAAAAATGCCCAGACCAGATAAGGAGTTTATTGGAACTGCGCAAACGTTCCGCTTAGCTTTTTTTGCCAGCCGAGTTGTATTCAAGCAAAAGTCTTCAGAAGGCCGTGTCTAAGTGTAACTCGCGTATGCCTTAGCGGCTGCGCTTGCTGCAAATCTTCTCAAACCGAATTGTCATAAACTCTTCCCCTCCGACCACGGGCCTCTGCGCCCTCCACTTTTGGTTCCGAGGTGTTCCAGTCCTTGGTGAGGTGTCTTTCCTCTCTTTTGTTAAGCACGGATTTCAGAGGAGTATAACTACCAGCTTTCCTTTGTTTACCCTGAAGAGAAACTCTCCTCCGGATCTATCTGTCGGGTTTGAGAAGAATATGCTATTGCCAGCACTGCCACGTTTCCTCCTTTTTCTCTTCTGCAGTCACACTTCCATAACCTTAGAGTGGCGCTCTTGCCTATAAATCCCGTAGTCGGGCAGTCGGCGGCAAAATTCGAAAAAGAGGAGGGGGAAAGTTGCCTCTTGGGTCTCATCGCTTTGAAATCTGGGCGACACCTGGTGGGTTCGTGTGGGGGCAGGAAATGGCCCTCGCTTGGAGGGAGAAGATCATGGGTCGTGTAAATTACCTCCAGGTGGCAAAGCTGCACGAGCACGCGCGAGATGAAGCACGGAAGGCCAACCCTCCGGCTCGGCAGAGCTTCATCGACGCCACCAAAGGGAAGCCAAGCATGATTGCAGCATCGAACAAATCGGAAGAATTCGAGGAGTTCTCCATTGACGATTTTATGTCGCCTGCCAGCGAGTTCGATGGCTTCTTCTCCATCGCAGACGACGAGGGTGACAACGATTGGGGCGAGGATGACTCCAGCTGGCTCGATGAGGTGATGAGCTCGCCGTCCCATGGCGGGTCGACGGAGAGGAGAGACAGCAAGGGCCGGTCTGGGAGCTTCAACATGATGGCTTATGAGCCTCCAAGTGGACGTGTTTCGACATCGCAGCCGAGCCCGTCACTAGCCCCGGTACCACCTGAGGCACCAAAGGCCCCTCCACCTCCGGCTGCAGGTGGCAAGGGCCCGCCTCCGCCTCCTCCACCCCCGTCTGCAGGTGGCAAGAGCCCGCCCCCACCGCCTCGACCGTCCACTATAGGCACCAGGGGCCCGCCCCCACCTCCACCCCCGGCTGGAGGCGGCAAGGGCCCGCCTCCACCTCCTGCACCCCGGCCTGCAGGCGGCAAGGGCCCGCCTCCACCTCCTGCACCCCCGCCTGCAGGTGGCAAGGGCCCACCTCCACCGCCTCCACCCCCGGCTGCAGGCGGCAAGGGCCCGCCTCCACCTCCTGCACCCCCGCCTGCAGGTGGCAAGGGCCCACCTCCACCGCCTCCGCCTCCTGGTGCTCTCAAACCTCCCGGTGGTGCTCCTGGCGCGCCGCCTCCACCACCAGCAGGCGGCGGAAGGGGGGCCCTGATGGATGCTATCCGTGGTGGAGCTGCCCTCAAGAAATCGCCTGGAGCTGGAGCTGGGCCGCCACCACCACCCCCTCCAGGTCCTGGGGGCGCAGGGCCGAAGCCCCCAGGGGGGCCAGGGCCACCTCCACCACCGGCGGGAGGAGGCGGAAGGGGCGCTTTGATGGATGCCATCCGTGGTGGAGCTGCCCTCAAGAAAACGGGAGGAGCTGGAGGTGGGCCGCCACCACCACCCCCTCCGGGTCCTGGCGGCGCCGGGCCGAAGCCCCCAGGGGGGCCAGGGCCACCTCCACCACCGGCGGGAGGAGGCGGAAGGGGCGCTTTGATGGATGCCATCCGTGGTGGAGGCGCCTTCAAGAAAACGGGAGGAGCTGGAGGTGGGCCGCCACCACCACCCCCTCCAGGTCCTGGGGGCGGGGGCCTTCCACGGCCGCCACCTGCTCCAGGCGGTGGGGGCCCTCCACCTCCGCCGCCTCCCCCTCCGGGCGGTGGGGGCCCTCCACCTCCGCCGCCTCCCCCGCCGGGCGGTGGGGGCCCTCCACCTCCGCCACCTCCCCCTCCGGGTGGTGGAGGCCCACCAAGGCCACCGGGCCCGCCTCCTCCACCTGGGAAAGGTCCACCTGCACCGCCACCACCTGCCGGAGGCGGAAGGGGTGCTTTGATGGATGCTATTCGTGGAGGAGCCGCCCTCAAGAAGGCGACGCCTGGCGCAGGGCCTCCGCCTCCTCCAGGTGGCAAAGGGCCACCTCCACCCCCTTCCTCCGGTGGTGGTAGGGGCGACTTGATGGATGCGATCAAAGGAGGAGCCAAACTGAGAAAAGTGACACCTGGTGGTGGCGTTCCACCTCCTCCAGCGGGTGGGGGCCCGAAGCCTCCAGGTGCACCCGGGGCTCCCCCACCCCCTTCCTCCGGTGGTGGCAGGGGCGACTTGATGGATGCTATCAAAGGCGGAATCAAACTTAAGAAAGTAGGAGCACCTGGCTCCGGCGGTGGCGGCGCAGCACCCCCACCTCCCAAGGCCAAAGCAGCGCCGAAGGTGGATCATGCGTCGGCATTGATGGCTGCCATCGCGAAGCGTAAGTGCTGAGCCAGGGCAGTGGTGGTGGTCATCAAGCACTCTCAACGACTAGGCCTGGTGACGTGGCCATCAATGAACTGGACAAAGCCGCCTTCGCCCAAAGATATGTGTGGCAGAGGTGAATGCGTGAAAGGAAACTGTAGCGCCGCAATGGCTGGCTGCGTCCGCAGCAAATGACAGTGCTCCTCATGTCTCCTTGTGGCTATGGATCGCGTTGGTACAGCTATGTGACGTATGGCCATCCACAGTGGTGCAGGCGCAACCCTCCATCACCAGGGCATAACCCATGCAGGTCGGCCTTTAGGCCTGAGCTGTACATGGAGGGAACGCAGGGTTGGCACGAAATAGAATAGAGCAGAGGACCTGAGAGTCCAGTGCAAGGATCACGGGGACAGTCAACAGAATAAGGGGGAGAAGAAATCTGCAGCACGGGGTAGCTGCGCAGAGGAGGAGCACCTGGAATGAGGCCTATGCGAATGGGATTAGCACTTAGTAATTGCATTGTACAGTATATAGAACGTTAGCTGCAAGAGCGCTCGAGGTGTTTGCCTGCCACGGTTGTTATATAAGAGTCCATACCCCCTTATTTTTATACGACCCGAAGCTACACGGGATAGCGTAAATAAGCGGACAAATTGAGTGACAGTTTAACCTTATTGAGCCTAATTCTGAACAGCAGAGAGTAGATCTCCAACGACCGCGATCCACGGGCTGTCACCCCACTATCGCTGCCACCCCTCCACCCACCACCCATCCGGTACGTGTAGACATGTCTTGTGGAGTATTTGAGTAGCTCTCGCGCCCCGAGACCTCAAGGGAATCACTCGACAGCCCACCTTCAGTTCACCCACCCACCACACTGGTGACGACCCCCTTCGGACTTCTATCACAAACCCCCCAAAGTTCTGCAAAACCTTTGCAGGTTTTTTCCCTCCTTTTAGCCCTGCGGCGTACAAAATACCCCAAGGGACCTACTTATATAGGGACATGCCCTTATATATGTTCTTATATGTGTCAAATAAGTGGCCCTGTATGTGCCTCGATCGTTCCAAAATATGACTCGACTGTTCCATGTGCGCATATCATCTACGTGGCATTAACTTTTACAGAGCGTGTAGTGAAATCGGCATCCGTCCGACATAAAACACGAAAGGCGGGGAAATACACAAACGGCGCAATCTTCCACATTCATTTTCCGCCCTAAGCATTTAATATCGTTATGTTTCAGCAGAAACTGGAAAACCGAAGTCGAGGGGAAGGGGAAAGGGGGGTCTTGAACTGTCCCCGATCACAGTACTTATATCAGCCATTTTTTGGGGATTGTTGAGAAGAAGTCCCGAATTCAATGCAACGCAATGTGCATGTCGAAAAAAATGATTTTGGAATCATGAATGGGAACTCTTGAATATTTCCGACATTTCCGGTTTTATTTTAATTTTTGAGAAACAATTACGAGAGTTCTCTCATACCGGCGTAGGTTATCTGTAATGTGATTCAGTTCACTCGAAGGCTAGGCAAGCAACTTATAATAATAGACATACATCATCTTCGAATTTTCAAAATTGTACTGTATTGATAAAATTTGTGTGTATAATGTCACGTGGATATCTGCGGTCTCCCTCCAATCCATGACTAAGACGATACTGATCTGACACCCCGCGCATATACATGGTCCTTCCACAGTATTACAACATGTGACAACGTGCCCATATATGTGTCCCCGCTGTCTCTATCTGTGTCACAGTGTCCCTATATGTGTCCCTGCTGTCTCTATCTGTGCCACAGTGTCCCTATATGTGTCCCCACTGTCCCTATATGTGTTCCCACTGTCCCTATATGTGCCAAAGCGTCCATATATATGTGCCCCGCCCACTGTCCCTATGCGTGCCCGACACATATATAGGGGCATGCCCATATATGGGCCCTTTTGCGGCACTGGGTTTAAGCTTACGTAACTCCCACATGAGTTGCCAATACATGCGATGCATGCACATATGTGCACACATACATAAATATGAGCAATTCACGGAGGTTCGCGGAATATGCGCACAGTTATCTGCAGCAGCTGATAGCAGCATAAATTCGTCTACAAAATTTCCAACGCATCACATCTCCAAACTACACGCCTAATAAATAAAACCACGCCGTGTGGTACCTGTATGGGTTGGCTATGGCATGTGCATACCCAATAACCTCGGAACGAGTGACGACATCCCAGATTTTTGGGATATAAATATGATGAACAATCAAATCAACTAATGCCATGCGGGGGTTTCGGGTGCTTCGATATACCACAAATAGTGCGTTTATTTTGTACAAGGCACATGGCCGAGTCAGCTTCGCTCGATTGATTGTGTATACTATTTTTTGGTTTCTTCCGTCACTTTCGACTTAGGGTTAAGTGGAATGGACCTGATGTGCTTCGCAATTTAACGATCTATTGATATATCTATATACACTGCCGGATATAAGGGCGACAGTGCTAAGGTAATGCCCACGTCCAACATATACCTTCTCCTCAACCAAAACCTTCTTGTGCACCACCCGCCGTACAAGAAATGAATCCTGCTTGTGTTTTTCTCCATGTGGACTCTACTAATTACCATCGCAAAGGTGATGGTGACTCCATTCTATCCCCACACAAGCTTTCCAAAAGTCTCTGAAAGTGCCCTCAGTGCCATCAAAAGCGACTGAAGCAAGCATCCACCGGATCTCAGCCAAATTTGACCCCAAGAAGAGCTGCCAGAATGCATGCACCAGCTGCTGCACTGAATGCCTCTTTATAGCACGATTGCCCTGCACAATCCACTTCACCTGATTGGGCATGTGCATCATACATGTGTCCAGCAAGCTCATTGAAACAAAGGCCCCCAAGGCCAGGAGCGAGCAGCATGTTCCCCCAGGCTTGGCCAAAGGCTTCAACGCCAAACATCTCAGAAACAACGAGCGGTTGTAACGCCCAGAGGCCGCCTGGAGACATGCACCCAAGCCAAATATTTCCCCTCGTCAACAGTAATCACTACGATTTCTCGTCGATGTCACAGTATGACCCTACGCCGAGAATGGCACAATCCTCAAGATTATGTCGAGTGGGCTCGCTGACAAACCCCTTGCAATAGATGGGAGGTATTTTCAGCACTGCGTGGCACATGTGCACCGGCACCAGACGCGTGACAATGGCATGCACGCCTCGATGACGGCTCTAGTTGGTGCCCGCACATTGCAAGATGGGCACTGATGCGAGGCACTGCCTGGCAGTGAGCACAATTTGGTGTGTCGTCTACATGGCCCACTACAGGGGGATCATGGCGTGCTGCGAAATACGCCAGTGTGCAGTGAATGTGCCTAAGGGCGGTAGTGGGATGCAGAGAATGCAATGGAGGTCCAAAAGCTTGAGGCTTGCACCGTATCCAGGCGCTGCACCGCACGCTACACGACAGCGCGCTGCACTACGCACCATATGATAGCCCGATGGTGATGTTGGCGGTCATCAGAAGGATGCTGCTGCCGGTGTGCACTGCCAGCACCGCATAGGCTGCGCCCATTACCACGGCGGGGACCGCCAGTGCCCTCCTGCGCAACGTGCGTGGCAGCATGTCGCTCCACACTCCCGCCCCAGCCCTGCCAAATCCGCATCCTTACCGCATGCCATCAATGCACTCCCGGCCCCAGCTTCCCAGTCCGCGCTGACGTGTACCGCTGACGGAATCAGGAGGAAGCCTTCAATTCAAGGATGGCGTAAAAGGGAGGATGTCCCTTAGCAGCTGATGCAGGAGAAGCTCCCAGCCCCCTCGGCAGCTCCTAGGAGAAGCAAAACCTGCCCTGGCAGCTGATGTAAGAGAAGCTCCCACCTGCCGAGGCAGTTCATGAGGGAGAAGCTCCCCACAAGATAGCTCTTCAGGTGCCCGAGCCCATTCGCCTTAGCAATACTGCATGCCCTCCCACGCCCATGACACCCCTGATCAGCACTTGAATGCTCCAGCCTGTGTGCCACGTGACAAGTGGGTCCAATCCCCCTTCTCCCCCCTCCCCCTTCCTGCTGGTAGCGAGGAGCTCTGAAAGCTGCACAGCTCCAGCCAATGCTGCGTCCCAGGAATAGAACACGGATGCAGCAGGTGCCCTAAGATCCAATTCCCCCGTCCCCAGGGAGCTGTTCCATACCTGCCAGTGTTGTTGATAAAGAGCAGCCCGGACCCGGACACGAGGAAAAAGCAGAAGTACAGCTGCAGGAAAACGGGGTTGCAGGCCATGCCAACCCCACTCCAGCATAGCACACCCTGTCGCACCCTCCCGCCACCCCACTCCAGGAGTCAATCCCGTGCCAGGCACCCCACTCCAGGAGTCAAATCCCGTGCCAGGCACCTCACTCCAGGAGTCAAATCCCGTGCCAGGCACCTCACTCCAGGAGTCAATCCCGTGCGAGATGCACAGGGAGAAACACACCTGCGGCTCCTGCACTGGATCCGTGGCTGCGCTATCCGCGCTCGCTTTGGGCACAAGCGCAGCGCAGTGTGGCGTTGCCGTCTGTCCGCCGTCGCTATCGCCGTCGTCGTCGTCAGCCTTTGCATCAGTTACAGGCTCGGCATGGCCCCCGTCCCCGGTCGTGCTTCCTTGTGACTGACAAGAATCGTTCTTGGAGCGTGCATACATGTTGTCGCCGGTATCAACGCTGGCGTCTGAGGCTGTGATAGCCGAGCCCCCCGTCTCCTCGTCCTGATGCCTCTCAATATCAGTTCCGTGGCTGTGCAGCCCTGCAGCACAAGCCCGGCATATCGCACACGGGCGTCGAGAGGAAGAATTGTGCTACAGGCAGACCAGAGGAAGAACGGTGCTACAGGCAGACCGGAGGAAGAATGGTGCTACAGGCAGACTGGAGGAAGAATGGTGCTACAGGCAGACCGGAGGAAGAATGGTGCTACAGGCAGACCGGAGGAAGAATGGTGCTACAGGCAGACCGGAGGAAGAACGGTGCTACAGGCAGACCGAAGGAAGGGCAGTGAAGCCAGATGCCAAACACTGTGCCCGAGATGTGCCATGCTAATCAACGTCGCCTAGCATTCTCAGAGGGTAGAGCAAATGTGACAGAGTAGAGGGCAACGGTGGCATGGCAAAGCAAGAAAGGAGCAGAAAACCGTATGCTGAGTGCATTCTGGAGCCACATGGCTGGCGATCAGAGGGAAGGGGGACTCGATGTATTTAGAGACCTGTGGGTAGAGAATTGGGGGGGAGGTTGTGAGGGCATATACCATGATTTGAGCTCAGCTCTACGCTTCCTCCCAGCTTTGGCTCTTTCAATGTGTGGTATTTTTCTGTCCTGCCCCCTGAAATGTCCCCCAGTCCCAAGCAATTTGCAGCTGCTGTGCGCAAAAGCTTCTGCAGGCTCCCCCCGAGCAATACAATCGGGCGAATCAGGGAAGACTGCAATTACCACAACCACACGATGCCAACCAGTTTGCACATTTGGCGGTATCTGACGCCGGTGCGCTCATAGCCTGTAGCTGAATCTCCCAGTCAAATCACAAGCTGGAGGCTAGCGACCGTCAAAAGACCGTGCTGGCCAGGGGAGTCTGTGCCTCAAGCCTGCGTCTGTGTGTATGCCTGAAAAACGTTGGTCTGTCACCGTCACTCTACCCGATCATGTCACGCATCGAACCTGTGTTGCCACATACGCACATGCAGTAATGCCAACCACATGAATTCCAAGCGCACTCCTAATGCACTGTGTGACGCGGCAGGACAAAAGCTTGCCGCAAAAGGGTGTTACACGCATGCGACGAATCTTTCTGGCGGGACTCCTCTATCCAATGTGGCGGGACTCCTCTACCCAATGGGAGCCTTGTTCCCATCCCCGCATCGAAAGTGCCGGCAGGAGGGAACTCAGGAGTGGGTCAGATATGCAGAGAGGAGGTAGCTTCCCCCTGTGAGGTCATCCAGCGGGGGTTGCACTCACCATCCCGCCTCAGCATAATAGTGCCGGCAACAGCGGTGCCGCCCGTCACTACTCCAGCAAAAACCTGAATGCACCACCAGGAAAAAGTACATCGGCATAGGGTGCTACGCGGGGACATCGGGCATAGGGTGCTACCTGCGGACATCAGGGACGAAGCGGTAGGATGGCACCTCGCTTCCCCCACGAGAGCTCGCATCTTCGCAGCAGAGGTCAGAACACAGAGCGTGGACTGCTGCGGCTGCGGCTGCGGCAGGGCCTGCTTGCGGCATGCGGCTGGCAGGCGCTAGCGGTGGCTGCATGTGGCAGTGGCAGCGGCTACCGGCGACAGCTGACAGTGGCAGTGGTGGCGGTGGGGGCTGCCGCCGCCACCGGAGCGCTTGCTGCGTGTGATTGCTGCTGCTGCTGCTGAAGATCAAACTCAAATCAAGTGGCCTACGAGCAATGCGGCCTCCGGTGCGATTGTTGGTGCTTTGGATGCGCCGAATTCGTGTGTGTCTGAGCAGCAGGATCCAATGACTCGCAGGCTCCATGGAAAGTGGAGCAGGCAAGAGCAGCAGATCTTGTGAAGCGTGAGCCAACCATACCCTTAGCCCTGAACCCTGTAGCCCGCAGCCTAAAGCCAGCTGGATGCAACCCTCACCGCAACAAAACAACAGTCTCCATCGCATCGGATATGACCAATCAGGGGACCACGCCAATAGCACTGATTGGTTGAAACAGGATGCAAAGCGCTCTGGTCGGGTCGGCGATCCAGAGCGGTCATAAAAGGGCAATGGGTGTCGGGGCAGAGAGTTGGGGCGCACCAGAAAGAGCTCCACCTGGCGCTCATGGAAGAGCACCTTGTACGAGGTGGTAAAGACAAGCGCGCTGAGGCCGTACATACTGCATGCAAGGCACAGCACGAGTGATACTCACCGTCCAAAGACTTCTCCTCAGGCAGGTGCCCGGTGTAGCCCTTTACAAAGGTGTTACAAGTGGGCGAGGGCGGCAGGTGCCCGGTGTAGCCGTTTACAAAGGTGTTACAAGTGGGCAAGGGCGGCAGGTGCCCGGTGCAGCCCTTTACAAAGGTGTTACAAGTGGGCGAGGGCGGCAGGTGCCCGGTGCAGCCCTTTACAAAGGTGTTACAAGTGGGCGAAGGCGGCAGGTGCCCGGTGCAGCCCTTTAAAAAGGTGTTACAAGTGGGCGAAGGCGGCAGGTGCCCGGTGTAGCCGGTTACAGGGTGCTGGGATCGAGGCAAGCTTCGACGCACTGAAAGAAACTGAAAGAAACTGAAAGAAACACCACTTGATCTGTGGAGCTGAGCCACGCGCGACGGTGGGTATATCTGCCAAACATGCAGAGGTGGGATCTGCACTCGCCCGCACTGAGCATCCCGTTGGCACGTGTGTCGGAGCAGAACGGGCGGCAGGGTGAGCAGAGAGCAGGTGGGCTGAAAGCCATGGCCGAGGGGGAGATGCTGGGAAAACAGACTTTTAAAGCGAGGTGTACAAGCACCCTCCTATGCATGGTCATAGCTGGTACCGGAATTCGTTTACAGCCATTCACTCCATCAATTGCTGACGGAAGGAAGCTTCTTAGGGCCGAATGTCTTGGGCACATAACGCAGAACACATGTCAGCGCCTTGTATGCCATTCGCAATCCTAACTTTGCGCCCAGGCCCGGCCCTGAGGGAGCAAATTATATTCTGGGGCTTCACAGGCAAATCGTGGCGTCCGGTAGCTGCCTCGCGAGCCGGCGGCCAGAAGCTCCCTCGCGAGCCGGCGGCCAGGAGCTCCCTCGCGAGCCGGCGGCCAGGAGCTCCCTCGCGAGCCGGCGGCCAGGAGCTCGAGCCGGCGGCCGGCAGCTCTCGCGAGCCGGCGGCCGGGAGCTCCCCGCGAGCCGGCGGCCAGGAGCTCTCGAGCCGGCGGCCAGGAGCTCGAGCCGGCGGCAGGAGGAGCTCCTCGCGAGCCGGCGGCCAGGAGCCTCGAGCCGTCGGCCAGGAGCTCGAGCCGCGGCCAGGAGCTCCCGCCGGCGTCCAGGAGCTCCCTCGCGAGCCGGCGGCCAGGAGCGCGAGCCGGCGGCCAGGAGCTCCCTCGCGAGACGGCGGCCAGGAGCTTCCTCGCGAGCCGGCGGCCAGGAGCTTCCTCGCGAGCCGGCGGCCAGGAGCTCCCTCGCGAGCCGGCGGCCGGGAGCTCCCTCGCGAGCCGGCGGCCAGGAGCTCGAGCCGGCGGCCGGCAGCTCCCTCGCGAGCCGGCGGCCAGGAGCTCCCTCGCGAGCCGGCAGCCGGTTGCATGGGTATATATTTTGCCCTTAGAATGGAGACCCCCAAAATGCAGGTACTTAGTGCTCTGTTTGTAAGGCTTGCCGTAACCCCCTGGGTACGCCTAGCATCAAGAGCATCCGCATACCGGAGCTCATAATATGGAGCATTGAGAGCAATTGGACACTTGGGGTTGATGTGTGGGAAGAGAGATGGAGGTCTCTTGAGCCGGGAGATGGCAGTGATAATGCGGCCTTTTGCAAGGGGGGGCGACCTGCACAATTAGCATCCTCGTTTTTCGCTCGAGACTGTGCCACAACGAATAGCGACCAGTGTATGTTCGAAATGCACGAAACCCGTGAATAGCCTTTAAATACGCACGACCCGTGAGTGGCCTCTACATCGGGCGAGTATTCATCTTTGGCCAAAGTGGAAGTGGGAGGGAAGCACCTCATAATCCCTTGGACAACCGGCTTTGCTTCCTAGCGAGAGTTGAGCCCATCACGTATCTGGGTAGATCTGCCCGATCGTGGGGACGTCTTGCTCCTACTTGCATGGCCATTTTCAGATCTACTCTTATTAGCATTCACTCTGGCTTACCACCACGCACTGTGCGATTTGTACCGAGAAACAGAGACATCCAATAACTAAATCAGACCGTGATAATAACGACGCGTGTTCCGGCGCGAAGGGGCATACAAAGCTACACATGAAGCGATTCACAGCGTGAAACACACATCGGTATGAGCGAAGGTAACTTCATATTCAGATTATAGTATCATACATCACGAGATGTTGCGTACACGTATTCAGACCTACTCTTATGAAAGCGACCTCCGACGGTAAAAGCGGTGGGAAGAGCTAAAAGAAGTATTGTGGGAACTTCGAGGAAGATGGGAAGAGCTAAGGAGAGAATCCCCTTGCAAGATATATATACACACATTTCTGACCGAATTGTTTGAGAAATTCTTCACCGCCCCTCCATCTTTTAACTTGATAACGCAGAAGACAAAGGCGATGGGAAGATTTATAATATGGTAGGTCATAAGCCCTATCAGAAAACCTGTACCTGGTCCAAATGTAGTCTCAACTTTGCTTTAGTGGAGGCAACTCAAGTTGTAGTTCGGGGCTGGATCTCAGGTGCTAGGGGGCTTTCCTTTAGCTCCTACCCACTATAAAGTACATCAGCACAACTCTCCATCAGTTAACAAGGTAACTCCGGCAGGAGGGAATCACCTTACAAGTCCTCCGACAACCTTCCCACGGCTGTCGTTGCCCGGTTCACCCCAGCTCATCAAGCCCATCAGTCAGATGGCCAAACCCTAAACCCTAAAACACTTGCGATTATGACAGAGTTCATCGCGACACGTCAGACCTGCCGAGAAAAGCAATTCCGGAGCGAGGAGGTTTCTACTACCACATATTTTGTGCTCTGCCGCAGGTGCCGCTCAAATCATTCGAGGTTAGGAAAATGCACGCATAGGAATAGCACGGCTGACACAGGGACTGCACATAATGCACCTCTCTGGCTGGACGTGCTGCAGCTGGAATGAAAGATTGGAGAGATATAAGGTAGCACTGCCCATGCCCACAAGCGCGAGGAAGATGCCTACGAGGACTCCACTCGCCCAAGACAAGTGCACTGAGACGGCCATCAAGAAATATCCACCTGCATTCGCTCCGCCCCGTTAATCATCAGCCACCACCAGCGGCCTGCCTCTGCATGATATGGCATATGGCACGGATCTCTGGGGCAAACATTTCGAAAATGAATAAGAAAACCGATATCCCAAGGCAAACCGTCGTTGTGTCTGCTTGCATACGAGGCAAGTGTCATGGTTCCGTGCGGTTCCTCCGACGAGATCAAAGCGTATCAAGCCTGTAATCTGCTCCTATCGCAAATTCATTTCGATGGCTTCAACAGTTGCATGCATATCGCGCGCATACTTCTGTATTTTGGCTTAGCAGAAGAGCTCGTGCTGGCCTGTCTACCTCACCATGCAGGATTGTTCTTGGACCCTGGGTATTAAAAGCACATCAAGTGAGCCAAGGTTAAGATCGGGACAAAACGACGCACCAAAGAGAAGCACAGTTGCCAGCGCACAGCAGCTTCTGGCGCCGAAGCGGTCGATGACTACTCCGATAAACGGTCCACAAAGATAGAGGCCAGCATCGCCGATGCCACCTTAAACTTGCAAGACTCAGTCCTTGCATGGTATGACTATGATGTACTAACAACGAGCCTCCTTGCCATCTCTCATCATCAGTGTTTCCCAACGGCCGAGCCTGAAAGACTGAATGAAGCTCCACGGTTGACCGCCCTGTTTTCTGTTGCAGTATCTAGGCATGGATTTGCTGTTTGTTTTGCACGCCTCTCTGCGATCTCTCACCATCAGTGCCCCCCTACAGCCCAGCCTGGTGGAGCGTACCAAGCCCCGCGGTTGACCGCCCTGCTGTCTGTTGTAGTATTGGAGGCTTGGGCCTGCTGTGCGCTTTGCACGCATTGCAAACAGGAGTGAAAAAGCAGGGAAGTCAAGTTGTGTTCGAACCAAGGAAGGGCGCGACGGCAGCTTGAAGAAGCAAACGAGTATTGACATACCTACGGTGTCGATTTGACTTTGCGAAAAACGGAGCGCATCCTGATGTGAAGAAGTCAGGTAAATAAGCCTTTCGGATGTTGCTATGGATAACCTCACGGCTAGCATCAATAGATCACGGCGAGGCAGCAATCTATCTAATCCCGGAGCACTTGGCTTAAGATTGTTAGTTAGGGCGCGCTTCGACTCATACGGAACGCAGCAGAAGAGTGGCACAAAAACGCATTGTGACACGGATCGCTAAGAAAGAGGGTTTTTAGGGTTGTTAGGGCAAACCACGGCGCGAAATATGCTCACATCAGTACCTTCAAAGAATCTTCATAGCTTCCAAAAGTGTACAGCGTCCCGGCGGCGAGCTGTAGGCAGGCAACCCACGCTATTACCGACTTCCGGAACGCTGAGCAAAGCTAGCCCGAGAAAGCTCCAAAGCCCGGGTCCCACACGACTCAATTCTGCAAGCCTGTAAGATTAATTACGCGTACACAAGTGTCCTTAAAGGACACGCAGATGCACAATGGCATGCACGTACGCGGCATGCACGTACTCGGGAGTGGCTTTTTTCTTTTTTTCCGACCATATTCTCGCTGCATATGCAGGGTACCCGCATCGTGTGACAGGTCGAATATCACGCACAATAGAAAGGGATAGATCATTGAAAAAGTTTAAAAAAAAACAAGCCAGGCACTGTGTATGCACCGGTACTCAATGGTATGCACTCGGGGATTCTTCGGGAGGCGCACCATCGCGATCAAGCTATAGATGAAGGGGGTGTTGGTCCACTGCATGGTTTTTTCGGATTGCAGAAGCCTATCACCTGATAGCTATCGCGTATTGATTCCGATGATAATGGTGAACGAAGGTCTAGCTTGAAGTTGGTGTGGAAAGGAATAGTATTCACGAACGACACGGCAGACCTCGTCCCAACAAAGGGTAGTCAAGTTCGGGTCGGCATCTGCCGACTTACTTTCAGGATGTCATAGTGCTACCTAGAAAAATGCCCATAACCTATCAGAATATATACACTGAGGCTGATAGCAAATATCGTCCCAGCAAAGGGTAGTCAAGTTCGGGTCGACTTACTCGCATATATACACTGAAGTGAATTTTGCAAAAATCTGATGAAACCTAGAACCTAATCTCACGAGCCAGAGCCATCGCGTGAGTCGAGGCCGCTCGCGCTGCGCGGCCGATCGGGAAATCGATCCGAGAGTTTTGTTTTGACAAGCAAGGGGAATAAACTACAGTATACAGTAGTGTCCAGCGTGGGGGAGGCCATTACGTATAACGTGCAACCATTATGACGCACATTACGTTTGCCTATTTTTAGGCCATCCACTGGATCGTACGTGTACAAACCACCATACCACCATTTGACCAATTCAAGTCACTACAAAATGATACCCGGGACGGCGTATTTGGCCCAATATCGATCCGCCAAAGTATCGCAAGAACCATGTAAAAAACATTAAAAACATGCCGCTAACTAAGAAAGCAATTAGGTTTGCTGCCCAAGATGGCTACTATCCCGAGATCCTTGTGGGAGGACCTAGAACGCTCTAGATCCTCCCACAAGGATCACTTTTTCAATAATTTATTTGGGCGCCCCACGAGCTTTCTACAAGTCAACCCCAAGGAATACTTTCCACATGGGACCTATATTAAGTAGTGTGGTGCGTGGTTTGACGAGAATCCATCATATATACTCCTAGCTAATGCATTTATAGCATGCCCCAACCAAATTTTGAACGGCTACGCTTTTTAACAAAAAACGTCTCAGCGTCCGAAGGGCGCGAGCACCGGGGAAAATGTTTTTTCGCGCATATTATTTATGATAATATTTTAGGTTTGAGTAGACGTTTTTCCTAGAATTTTGTCGACCAGAAGGTATTTTTCGACCCCTGTATTGCTTCTTATAGTGAAATATGGAGTCTTTTGCATCAAACCCTAAACCCTGCGGTATGATCTCGCTTTAGCTTGTATGATTTCTTGATATGTGATATGAATTTTGAGTACCCGGCGAGCTGAGTGTTTTACGAAGGTCCTGGGGAAAGAGTAACAAAACGCCTGGAGAAGCTGGAGAGCCTTGTGCTCTCCAGTGAGGAACCAAAACCGTAAAGCGCAACATTACGCACAACTGAAGGAAAAAAGAAAAAAACAACATCAAAACTCTAACGCTTCTAAAAACACTTCTAATCTTTCCCTTGGCGTTTGTTTTCATTACGCGCTCGGCAGATATGGAGGACGAATCGGAGCGTCAGCTAGGACAGGCTTGGGATAAAGCCGCGACACTGGAAGAAATAAAAAAGCGCAGCCGTGAAATCAAGAACAGATTCACTGAGTGGGAGACCTCAGGCCTCGACAAGATCGAAATAGGCTCCTGTCATTACACGGAATTCTTCAAGGCAGTGAAAGAAGACTTGGGGAGTGAAGTGGAAGTAAACGTCACTGTTTACATTGGCGATCTCGAATTACGGAACAGAGTCCTTCTAACGACCACAATCTTCAAAGTAAGTAACTGTAATTTCCCCCTCTCTTGTATGAAAGATACTGTGACTAGCATTATGTTAGCATTTGTGATTTCGCGAGCGCATTGCTTCTGCGGAAAGAAGCATTATAAAACTTCTACACAAGCAGACTGTAAACACGTTGTGACACCTACATTTTTCAGCAGACATTCTAGTAAAATAGCATCGCTAACGCACCGGAAAATTATGTTAGCACCTGCAATTTCACGTGTGCATTGTTGCTGTGGAAAGAAGCGACGCGATACCCTGACAAAAGCTGATTGCAAAAACGTTTTAACACCTACATTTTTTCGCAGACATTCTAGCAAAATAGCATCGCAAAAGCACCGGAAAATTATGGAAGCACTTGCAATTTCACGTGAGCATTGTTTCTGCGGAAAGAAACATCGCAAAACTTTGACAAAAGCTGCCTGTAAAAACGTTGTGCAACTTGCATTTTCCCGCAGACACCCTAGTAAAATAGCATTGCTAACACACCGGAAAATTTGTATGCAGCACTGTTGTGATCTCTTCTATGTGGCGACGAGAGACGGCGAGCAAGTTGTGTTGGTGGCTGGGGCAAGCGACGTTGCTCCATTCCTCCGAAATATCTCAGCCTGCCACTGTGCTGAAAAGCTGACAGCTAGGCTGTATACATTGCTCGGCTTTCAATTGTTTATTGCAGAACTGCCCGATACCGCTCATCGTGTAACACAGCACCACACTGTAAGTATGAGTGGTAGCAGTAAAGCACTCACACGGCATTTCAGAGTTGTTTACACAGTTCCATCTTGTGCTAATTTTTCAGCACACACCTGCACTTCTCTTCCAACTCAAAATTGTGCTACCCCTTTTTACAATCGACTTAAACAAGCCAGTAGTGTCGGTTTATTTTTTGCCCTGCTCAATTTTATCTCAAACTTTCTCACCCTGCCTGTGAAAATTTACAAGTCAACTGCTAGCACACCCACCAGCCTGGTGAAACATACTGTGTGTACACTCACTTCGGAGTGCAGTACCAAACAACTTAACAATAAGGTCAGTCCTTTACCTCTATCAGAAAATAGAATTTCAAACTTCCTCCCTCTCGTTGCCGGTCTGGTTCTTATGCTTTCACCCATAAATACAAAACATAAACAAAACAATGACCTGTCTAGCTGTTTTAACACCCGGAAAACAAACAGTACGGTAAACCTTTCAAACAGATACATAGAAGTCACTAAACATGTCATTAACTTAACCAGTTTCTATGACAACAATAAATGCCGGTTTGTTAGTGTGACAATACACTCTGTTAGCATAATATACACCTTTCATAGCTTAAGAAAACAGTCCTCAAACCGAACGCGGCAGGCTGTAAACTTAAGGCAACAATATGTCAACTTAACACACATATGTGTTAACTTAACACGGCAGTCTGATAAAATATGCCAGACTGATAACTTGACACACTTTCATGTAAACTTAACACATATGTATGAAACTTTGATACGGCAGTCTGTTTGGACCGCAGAAAGCCCAAAGCGGCACGCAGATAACTTGATATGGGCTACAGTAGACACCTTACGGTTTGCAGAAAATTGAACACGGTATGCAGATAACTTCACACAACACTTAATAAACTTTAAGTGGCACGCGGTCCTCTTAATACAAGCAACAATAAACTTATTATGGGACGGAGATAACTTAACGCGGTTCACTAAAAACTCAATATGGCCCGTAGATAACTTTATACGGCTTGCAAATAACTTTATACAGTTTACCGCAACCTTCAAACCGCAAATAGATAACTTAATACAGTTTGCAGGTAAATTAGTATGGCTCACAGTTAAACTGATATGGCCTGCAGAAAACTTAAACAAACTCATAGACGACCTAATGAGGTCTGCTAATAACCTTAAGCGGTTTCTGGTAAACTTATCTCGGTCTCCAAATAACTTGAAATGGAATGCATTTAACCTCAAAATACGGGCTGTTAATTTAACACAATATATGTATCAAATAACTATAAGGCACCAAAATAAATTTCCATGTATGGTCAACTTATCACGGCCCTCAAACACTTCAGAACGGAAAGCAGCAAACCTTATAAGGACGGATAAAATATTGAAGCGCTCTTCGGATAAACAAACTCTGAGTCCAATAAACACGATGCGGCATAAGGCTAATTTAAATGCTGTTATATGGAGATGAAAGCTGACAAAGACATAAGCGGCAGCGTGATTATGACATATTACATAATGCGGCATTTTTTGAGATGTGAGATAAACTATATCAAAACACAAGCGGAACTGCAAGCAACCTCTCATGGGACTTTTATTATGCTCTTCCACCTAATGACGGGACTTAGCAAAATGAAGCTGTACCCTAAACAATATTTCCCGGGGCCTAGAGTCATAATACACTTAGCCCACAAGAGACCTAAGGCCTGCAAAAGGATAAGCAAGAGCGCCTTGAAATACATGATTCAAAACCCCAAAATGGTATGGCTTTGGGAGAGGACACGGACCCAAAATACAAAGAAATCTAAAATGAAATCACCTCTAAGAATAACGAAACATAAAATTCACCGAAAAAAGAATAGCGTCACCAAACAACATAATATGCCTGAACCTGATCAGATGTTAAGCGGTGGAGCAGGCACCGTAGATAATGCCGTAGATGAAAATATAATGGCTACGGAATCACTTCTCTCGGAAAAGGGGTGGTTAAATGCAACTCATGTTGGTGATGCCATGAAAATACGGGACCCGAGTACCATTGCCCCCATGGACCTCACGGACATGATGCTGAAGATGACAATGGAGGACCAAAAACTCACACAACTCATTAACAGCAGACTCAAAAAATATGGCCACACACAAATAGGCGTGTGTGACAATATACATTGGCGTCTCATAATGATCCGCTTATCATCATCCGGAAAAATATATGCTTACATATATGACCCTTTTGGAGATAATGCCGAAAGAGAAACCATCAATATGATTGTGGTAGCACTCACAACCTGGCTGAAAAATCTCAAAGCCACCACAGAATTTAAGGAATTCACAGTTACTATTAGCAAGGATACATTTCAAACAGATACATACAACTGTGGCACATGGGTAGCAAAAACCGCCTTCAGATGGGCCCAATGGAACAGAGGTTCACATCAGACCACATTTTTCGAGCACCTAAAATGTGACCTATGTAGTGGGGAGTATGGCGACAAAACAATGCAAAAGGAAATACACAAATACCGATTAGAAATGAGGAAAGAATTAGGGCTGACGGCCAATAATACCCGCAACACGCTGGAGCTCAAAAACCTGGAGCCCACTGGAAATGACGCTGCAATCAGCGGCTCTAATATGACTTCGCCTGCCCACCATGTCCTCACACGTAGAGGTGCCACACCTAAAAAACAGATAGAAACTCTGATAGAAACTTTTAAGCTGAAATGGAAGACACACACCACTAATGAAACAATTGTTTCGGAAACCATCGAATCACATAGGAAATATCATCACACCTCGAACACGGATAACACCAACATTCAAATTCATCTTCTTGTGATCAATGAAATATGGTCAACTGCAGTCCACATCATTCCAGAAAGAAAGATTATTTATTGTGATTTTGATATCCCTACCAATAAACACCAAAAAGATATTCTCACACTCCTCCCTCAAGACCTGAGTGCGCACCGCATAACCTTGAAACTGGGAGTACATCCGAACAACATGGGGATTTTCAATTTTACACTAGCCCACAAAGCCTTTCACATCCTGCACAACACTAAATTCTTCTCGGCAGCACAATTAAACAGAGATCTACTATACGAACTTGAAAACCTAAATATTAGAATTCTACCACAAACGGGCAGAGAAGCTAGGATAACCAAACACGAAAATAACAAAGCCATTTCGACCATACGACACTCTCTAAGAACTCACCTCCCGAAAGTTGATGCACATCCAACAAAGCCAAATCCGGAAAACAAAGACGGTAAACCCATCTACACTGCTTATAATCACTTCATCTCAGGCAAAGGAAAGCTCTCTTGCGAACCTCTCACATATGGATACCGCATGAAACACTCTCACAAACAAAAGAGAATAATCCTTAAAACCAAATGCACAAACAAAATCTTTGACTGTGAGAACATCTATGACGCAGATGGCAGATGCATACTACAAAAAGCGAAACACAAAAGCGTCACTAAGCAGTCAGAAGAGTTAGACCGACTTACAAAACTACAAATAGCACAACACTCTGACAATTTGATTATAATGGGTATGAATATGAGAGGCCTCCGACACCGCAAAGAAGATAAAGACAGTTTGGTTAAATTAGAAACAATATGCAATCTTTTAATTGACAGACGGGCCGATATAATATGTATATCAGAAACCAAGGTGAATACTGAAAACCTTGCATTAATAAAAACCCTAATGACACAAAAAGGAATTCAATTCCGCACATCTCATGTAAATGAAAGAGCTTCCATTGGTTCCATGATCCTATGGAACCCGAAAAGCTTACCACTTTCCACCTCGGTTACCACAATTGATGGAGACGCAAAGAGAGCAGTAATGACCAAATTTTCAGGAAATAACGGGTTTGAGCTTTACATAGCTAGTGGCTATATGAATGATGCCACACTAGTAGATGAACAAATGGAATTATATGACACACTCACTGACTGGGCAGGAAAGGCAGGAAATAATCCAAAAAAGGCCTACATAGAGATAGGTGACAAAAACTGTACCATTATCCCAAATCAGCGGGTGTCAGGTGGAAATTACATGTCATATCAAGAGCATGTTGAGAAGAATAAGCATCTTTTAACTTATTTTTACAATGACAGATGTTCTCTTAATGAACTGATAATGGACCGTAATCCAAACACGGAGATTTTCACACATGTTATATCCAAAAACTCAAAAGCAAAACTTACCCATATCATGGCCAACACAACTATGGCAGAAATGACAGTTAAAACTGGATGGACGGAGGAAAATCCTTATATCATCTCCGACCACGGGATAGTATGGGCTGAATTTAAGCTCCCTCAAAACGACACCAAACCGGAGATTTCTACCGATACAACTTTGCCAACACCTAGATTTAATGGTGCCAAGGAAACCACACATGATGAGTACCCAGGGTACCCAATCAGAATGACAAACAAATATAAGGATACAAAAAGGAAAATAAACAAGAAAGATATTATAGGACTCCTTGAAGCAAACGGATACAGCACAAATGAACTTGTGCACGCGTGCATCAATAAAAACACAGCTAGAGCCACTATCAGCACCATCAAGGGTGACACCACTGATCTCGATCTTAGACGGGATAATACAGACGGCAGCCCCATAACAGTGAACAAGCTCATAGCAAAAAATGAAAAGACAGACAGCATGGAACAATGTCTAAAATGGCACACCAAACCCAAGGAATGGTGGATTCACCTTAATAGCCCATGGCATGCAGCTCACTTACTCTCTAGGGGAAAGGGGATGCCAGAAGGTGGTCTCAACTTAGGTCACAACGTCAAAGATAACATTTGGCATATAGGTTCACCTCATCTACTAAATAGGAAAGATGTAAATGCCTATCTCAAGCGACACCTTTCATTCAGCTCATTGGAAGTTAAGAAAAGCACGAAATCTAGCACAGATGATCACATGACCTGCTGGGATATCCTTCTACAACCCCATATGCCCGCTAAATTCCGGAGCCTGTACGGATCTGAGATGCATTCGGAAAAAATAGACTGCACAGCCCATTTATTCCAATACGCTACAGGCTGGGTGTCTTACACTGAAAGACTACATAGTACACTCGAAACGGAAAATGGTTTGGAAGCAGCTAGAAACGGCGGCACTGGCCTCAAGGAAATGCACCCTGACTCGATATGGGATACCCTGCACAAATTGGCACATCAGGCGGCAAGTGACGCCTTTGGCACCAAGAATCTGAACAAAATTGGGAGGTCCGAAAGACCATCCGCAGTATCTAACTGTATATACAAATGGCTAAACACAGTACGCCGCATCATCAAATATTTGGACACAAGAACTCATGTTAGTAACATTCCAAAGCAAGCCAAAAAGGCTGCCCGCACACTACCGTTTGCCTTGCCCCAACCCAAACATAATGAAGCAGCAGCCACATGGAGACTACGATTACATGAAAATTATGTAATAATCAGAAATGCTTTTCAAAAAAGCAGAGACACAGACATTGAACGACGCAAACTTCGAGAAAAGGAAGCCCTGCAACATCTTTTCTCAACTAATCTTTCGAGGTTTCTAGACACAGTCATGGGAAAGATGAAACCTACTGAAAAAGGTGCAGCCGCAACCCCAGGTAGTGATGGAAAGATACCTGAGACAAGATCAGAAAGACTAAACACAACACTAGATGAATACAAAAATAAAAAATTATTTTCTACTAACCCGAATGAGCCAGATGAACTCCCACAGTGGCTCACTGACATTCTCAAGGATAGCCCTAAAATCCCCGATACGGCCGCCGCAAGACTATTGGCAGAAATCACGCACAAAGAACTTCAACAAGCATACTCGGACTGTGGTATCTCTACAGCACCAGGACCCTCAGGGATGAGATACTCGCAGTGGATCAAGGGCCCAGAGAATTTTCAAGGAGTTACTGTCTCACTTTTTAACCACATTCTTATAACTGGGAGATTTCCTAAGAGTGCAAAATCTGGAGTCATCCTTCCAATCCCTAAAAGTCCCTCTGCACCAGGTACCATAGATAATTCCAGACCCCTCACAATGTTGGAAACGGGTCTTAAACTATTTAATACAATAATTGCTAACCGTCTCAAAACAATACTCAACACCCACCCCATTCTCTTTCCCATTCAAGATGCCTTTCTTCCGAATAAAAACATAGATGACTCACTCCAAATTTTGAATGAAGTAATTTCGGATGCCAATAGATACGACAAAGACCTCCACGTAGTTTACCTGGACCTCAAACAAGCATTTGACAGAGCTGAATTCTGGATGAGCAATTTAGCGCTCAGAAAGTTAGGACTCCCATCACAAATAATTAACATCATCCCAGACATCACCAATGATGCCTCTAGAATGGTGCTTACTGAGGAAGGCCTCACAGATGAATGGTCCCTCGAATGTGGAGTTCCTCAGGGAGAAGTTTTGAGCCCACTAAGGTTTGTAGCCATTATGGATATCCTGGCAATTTGGTTAGCAAAACGAGCAAACGGTGCAAACCCGACAGGAACCACATATGGATACGAACTCACCTCGGAGCGCCATAGACCAGACAAACCAGGAAATAATGTTATTCCTCCCTCTCAAAACTTATTAGAAAAGGACACCCCTTTAAATATCTTTGCACGGTTCTTCTGTGATGACATCATGCTCGTGGGGAAAACTAAAGACGAAGTTCAAGACATGCTAGGTATAGTTAATGAATTTATGAGCTTCATCGGCATTCCCATCAATGTTAAGAAATCCAAATACTCTTACAGAAAGCGCATCAAACCCCAGGGCAAAATAGTAACACGATATGACCTGTCTGATGATTTACTCATCTCTGGGGGTCACCTGGAGCCCAATACCAATAACTCGAGTCCTTCCATTGATGCGAAATGGATACCCCCTGAGTCACCAGAATTTCTCGATTTCTCTAACAGCAAAGAGGTAAACAGATACCTCGGAGTATGGTTTGCACTAAATGGGGAATGGGACAAACAGGCGGAAATCCTTATCGACAGACTTAAATCCACTCTCACATCCATCCAACTGCAACACATGACTCTACACCAGCTAAGATATGTTATAAATGCGGTTGTAGTTCCGAGGATGGCGTACCCCCTTAAAGTTACCTCAGCAATTGCCAACTCCTCAAAGAATGTTGCAATTGAATTAGACAAAATGATAGCTTCGTTTATAATCAAATACCTGGGCTGCCCAGTTGACACTAACCACCAAATAATCTGGACGGCAGTCTGCCAGGGCGGGTACGGTATTGATAGTGTCTTCGATATTGTAACCGCGTCGTGTATTACTGAAACCATGAACACCCTGTGTTCTGCAGATGAACACGAATATTGGCAACACAACCACACGAACCGTATCACTGACCCTCACCTTATCTCACTATACCGTAGAAACAGCAATTTATGGCTTAAAATAATAATTCAAAACATGAACAACGAAATGAGTAAAAATGCCATCTCGGGCTTTCCCTTATCACACTATGCAACCTATAGTCACACAAAAGACAAACGCTTTAACTGGTTCAGGCGTACAGGTCACATTATGGCAAAACTTGGATACGCTATCGACTCTAAAAATTACCCTGAAAATGAAGCGGGTGAAACCACATTAATCACCACCCTTCCCAGACAACTCTACATGTCGAGGAATGTTACCTCCGCAATTCAAAAATATAACCTCAAGCACACAGGTTCCTTTCTGACTCCCTGCGGTGGAATGTTAAAAACTGGCAAGAAAGCAAAGGCTTTTTCAGGCTGAACGGTAATAGACCCCCTGGATGGCTAACCGAAATCGAAAAGGAAATGCTTCAAAACCCTGTAGGTTTGGACCCACAGGCCAGATATGTCAAGAAACAATATAGAGACAACATAGTACCCCCGGACACGGGCGAGTTTCATTGGAAAGGAAATGGTGACCGAGATTCCATCTCTCTTATTCACATTACCAATATTGACTTAGAGGCCATGTCAATACAATACACAGAATACAGTAACAATGCCAAAAACCCTAATGTCTTTGTCAGAATCGAAGGAACCAACAGTTTTCAATACGACTTTGAATATAGCATCACCGATGACGGTTGCATCCTAATTCCAGCAGGTTCCATTTTCGAATATAATGACCATATGGACCCGCCCTCTTCTGTTCTTGCTAAAGTCAGTGATATTAACTCACACTATGATTACATCTCAGACAGACAATATGAGACCATTATTGCCAGAATGAAAAACAAAACTGCGGAAGAAGAAAGTGAATACAGCTGCCTTAGCGACTCAGAAGAAGAATCTACTCCCTTCGCCGAAAAGAGCAAACAAATGGAGGATTATGATATGGCAAGCGATGGTTCCCTATTCGCCGGTAAAAAGTCAGCATGCAGTGGTGCAGCATATGCCATAAAAAACTTTGACAACGGAATGCCACTTGTTCGGAAGATGAATATCCCCCCCTCAAGAACTTTCGCCGCACCGGGGCTTCTCATCAAGGAAGATATCCAAAACCCTAGTAGTACATCTGCTGAAATTGCGGGACTGCGATTCTTACTCACAGAACAAAAAGAGAATCTCCTCAAATCCATGACTCCAATGGTACATGCCATTGACTCCATGGCCGCAATATCTGCTGTAACAAAGGATGGCAGATCCATGAGTGCCCGGGACAAATTACGTGAAGCTAACCGCAGAGATGTGCAGGCTGTTCGCCTACTGTTAGAAGAACCGTTGGCTTCTACAGTGAAGGAGATCACAGTAAAATTATCCTTAAATGGATCAGGGGTCACAATAATGACAAAGTCCATGACAGAGTGGACCGTACTGCCAAAAGAGCCTCATTCAGAGGGGGTTGTTTAGACATCTCCCGCTACGACCCTGCCGAGGAATTGCCATTCTCGTTATTCTTTTTTGAGGTCCCTATTTTAGGTGATATCCGCAGTCACATTAGAAGAATTCAACGTCTCTCACACTACCATAATTGGAGAACTCTACAGTCTCAAGGGAAGTACTTGAGGATGCTCGACGAGAATAACACCACCCCCACTAAAGATATTTCCAAAATTACACCTAAAGCTTTCACTGCTTCTAGAAGCAGAGAACTCCTGGGTCTCCATGCCTCTCCAGCACGTTTATTCAAACTGGGGAAAATCGGGACTGAAAACTGCCCCTACTGCCAACAGAATACAAAATGCACCTTCGAACACATCCAACTTGAATGCTCAGGACATAATAATAGTCTGCATAGTCTTAGAACAACCCAAGATGGCGAACTAAGGAAAAACATTGCTGAAGAAACCTCAGGAAAGCCCAAACTACTAAACCCTGGAAAAGGTACCACATACATCAAAACACAGCCATCGAAGCTTTCTCCACTTGCTGACCTAAGACAGGAAATGAATGAGGAATTATACTTACACGCTCTCCCGGAAGCTAGCATGTACCGACCATCAAGTTCAAAAAAGAATACCATTGCTGTGACCGCTAAACCCGAAGTGGACCATGTCACGGGGACAATTAAATATCCCGAACTCCAATATGTCCAAAAGAAAGAGTTTTGGAAACTTTTGGCCTGGCACCGCCTTTCCAACAAAGCAGTCCCATGCTCACTTGCGGAGTACTCGAATAGGGCACACGATATTCATGAAGCACTCAATGCATGTAAGTTTGAATCGGGGGATCCTAAAAACTGCTACGCAATCAGAAGAAGCCTCTTAGATATTTTGGTGGATGACAGGAACCTTGACAAAAACGGCTGTGAACTTTTCTCAAACCCACTAAATGCCCACCCTAGAATTCACTCGAGAAGATGCATACCCACCACAAGAATGAAAAAAGCCCTCAGGCCCTTCTGCCATCATGGCAAAATTGGCTTTGATGGTCTCGCTTGGGATGCCTACGTGGATCCGATAACAGGCATCGGCAGAATCGTTTATGGAAATCCCCCCTTTGATGGGAAAGAAAAGGGCAAATCTTCGGCGGTTATGACTACCTTGGAAATGGGATATAAAGCGGCCAACACCGTCCCCGGATTTTCAGGAACATGGATTCTTCCGCTGTCTCCCAAAAACCAAAAAAGATGGTTCGATAAAGGTTTTAAACTTGTTTTCAGATTCCCGCATAACACTATTCCATTTATCCCACATGGCTATTGGACGGGTGATGACCCTTACGTTCTTCCAGGTGGTGGATGCTATAAGGATGACTTTTCGGATGTTGTTATCATAGCTATAGACAGTGCACCCAGTGATACTCAACCAGCCTTTGACTGGAGGCCTACACAGAAAAAGATTGCCAGATGGTTCCTTAACGTCCTACCCAAGTCCAGAGTCACGAAGAAGAGGCTAGAATACACAGGAGTCAGCCCTGATATTTGGAATGAAGTTCTGAACGAAAGCGACAAAGTACTTCCCTCTTCGCTTTGCCCATGGCCCACTCAAGACCCTCCTTATCATCAGAGTGATATTGAGCCTTATTATGGTGGTCACCACGACACGACAATCACAAATGCAAATTCCAAGCCCTTCATAAGCACCGTGAAATGGCCCAAAGTTCTTACACTCATGGGATACCTTCCTCCTCTTTTTGGTACTGTCCTCAACACGATAGGTGTTCCCCGTGGCAAGATTAAACCTCTCCTTAAAAAACTTTCAAGAATTTGTAGGCAACACACCAAAAATAGGCGAGACGTGTTGTCTGTTAAACACCACCACCACCTTAAACACTGACCCGCATACAGTTGACATCTCATGCAGTGAAGCCATGACAGAAACAGAAGTTGTGCAACAGTCAAACGACTTTCTTCAAACCCTCCTGCAATAATTCTCAAAAAATTTGCAATAAAAGATGGTTTCGTGTCCCCAAGGGAGCTCCCCTCCCCCGCCCCCTCTCCCCCGCCCACCCTGACCCCCTTCCTCAACGTCTCCAAAACCCCCCTTAATTCTTCGACTTCCCTCCCCACCGCTCAGATTCAGCCACCCCTCCACTCACCCGGCCATGGCTGCTTCTCCATCTTCTAGAGTTTTTTATTGCCTAGCACTTAGCTTTTTCTCTAGATGTCACCCTGCTGAAAAGTGGGCTGAGCCCCTTTGTGGGCGCGCTATAGCAAAGGGAGTAGCCCCTGGTGTTTTCACTAGCCTGCTTTGCAGGGTTACCGCACTCTCAGGACTTTGTCCCCTTTGCTAGCGTAAATGTTTTATTATTATTATTTTTTTAAGCTTCAAAACCGGGGTGTCTCTTCCATATTTTTTGGTCAATCGTATGTCGATCCTTTTCCACCATAGACGTGATATATCTCAAGGTATGCTGGAAGTGACACCCCGAATGTCATTCCTATAGTTAGGGTGTATGACTGTCACCGGTCCCGGAACCCTAGACCCCGAACATATAACGGGAAGAGACTGAGTATTCTCCCCGATTATCTATTCTGATTCGTACCAGTCACACCGAATATACAGTCCAGCTGATATATTCAGCAGGTTTGGTACCACGCACGCTTAATTTTACACTGCGACTTTGGCCATGATTGGCTAAACACCGACGCTTGAGATGGGGTGAGGGACCCGCGTTAGAGAGGTTTTTTCGGTACGGGCGGTATGGCTCAGTTGCGGACGCGCGGTTGATTGGACATGATTGGGTAGCGCGCACGGCAGCTTATTTTCCGTGCAGTATCGTTGGGCTGGATTTTGTTGTTTCTGGTCGCTAGCACACCGTCCGACATTGATCACGTCCTTTCGTCCCACACGACCGCGTGCAATTTGCTCTTTCCCCGATTTATCCTCGACGACCCGCCGCAACTCGCAAGCCGTCGCCCACTCCGTTAGCCTCGCCTCGCATTATCCACCTCACCCTGTCCCTATAGTCATTTCATCATGGGTACTTCTACGAGATCACACACTGCGGCCGCACGCCGCTCACTAGTTACCATTTTCGACGATGCCGCAGCCAGGCATGCGACCACACCGGCCACTCCTGCGGTTGCGGCTGCGCCGGCTGCCCAAGGTCAAAAGCCACACGGGAGTGAAGGGCAATGACAAGGCGGATGAAGCGGCCAAACAGGCAGCTGAATATGTGGAGGGAACCACCCAAATTGAACCATGGGACAACAGGACCATGTACACGCTCAATGCCAACGCCCGGGACGGAGAATCAATGAGGCCCCTACAAGGGGAAGGGGCGGTGGAAAAGTACGTAGCAGAAAGGATTGCCTTGAAAGCGACACAGCACAAGTCGGTGAGGAAATGGCTACAACCCCCGAAGCATTTGGGGGGCATGGTGGACACACAAGCATCTGGGGGGCACTATGAAGACGCCCGCATCTGGGGGGCACTGTGA